>QFET01008226.1:21517-38544 GCA_003316355.1 Tuber calosporum | reverse complement strand
CCCCCCCCCCCCCTATGAGAGTCGGAGCGCCGAAAGGTCTTGGAAGGAAGGAATTACAGCATTGGCAAACTCCTTCCAAGCTCCAGTGGACAAAATGTCTGCGTTGTTGGGTTGGAGGCACTCGTTCGACGCTCGCACACACCCTCACTCAACTTTTGCATGCTTTTTTTGCTCACTCTGAGGGAGGAAGGGCGCCCTGGACTGTCCATAGAGATACTGTAAAGGGGAAGCTTGAGGAGAGTGAATGTGTGAGGGAAGAAGGGAAATGGGAACAGGATGCGCGGATGCGGTGACTACACTTCTCTCCAGGTTGTATAGCTCATTGATTCATGTATGATATTTGTGGAAACCACGACAAAACCGCCCGGTCTGGTGTCGCCGCCGTTGGAAATAGAACATCATGCCATTCCCCCCAGGTTGAGAGGGAGATTCTCCTATGGTGCTTGCGGTGATATCACGGACACAGAACAGACCCAGGCCTAGACATACCGAGCGATACATGGAGTGCGCTTCCGCTCCGGCCCAACCACCAGACCCTTATCTCCACCGTTTTCCTCTCGGAGGAGGTCCACCACCATTCACCACCACCACCACCACCACCACCACTATCACCACCACAGCTTTGACTGACACAGAACACTCTTCTCTGCTTCTTCTGCCACTGCTTGCTTGACGTGCTGCATTCTACATAGCATTGCTCCATTCATACACTTCATGTAATACATATACATACACCCTCTGCATATTCTCTTGCTTCAACAGCCGGACCCCCTACATCACACGCTTCTCCTTCTTCTCCTCCCTGACTCTGCACTGATTCAACCCCCCCCCCAATACCCGCTTACTTCATGGTCGCCCCTTCTCAAACCTCATCACTGATCACTGCGTGCTGTTCGTACCTTGATATTGAAGATATAGTTGCCTTCTTGTATTCCTTCACCTTTCGTTTCTTGGCCGGCTTCTCTTCATCACCGATTGCTCTAGTTTAGCCAGTCATTTGCCATCTAAACTGTCCCTCCCTTTCCCTAGCATAGCACACTCAACTCTTCACTACATACATTGCCATACTGGTACTCCACTCTTACTGCCTGTACCTTTCTGTTCTATTCGCCAGTCGACTCTATTGCATTCGCTTCTGTCTACCCGTTGTCGTTGTCGTTGTTGTTTTGTCTCCCCTCCGGATTTCTGTCCAGCAACTCATCCTTCCTCCCTCTCGCACCACTACATACACACACACTCGCCCACACACACACTACACACACACACACACTTGCCCTCCCCCATCCCTCTCCTCTCTCGCTCTTTCAATAGTTTCCCCACCGGTGCAATCCGACAACTATTCATCCATTTCGCTCTCCTCTTCAAAATCTCCCCAGACACCATCTCCTTGATCTCCTCGCCTTCCATTTTCTCCTGTGCGCAGCGGACCGCTGAGAGCTTGCCCCGTTCTTTTGCCTGCTGTCTGGGCTATCCCATCGTCACTAACGACATCTCACTACTTCCCACTACCCTCCCACTGCCCTTGGTTTCCATCCTTCATTCCTCGCTACTTGAGCGCTGCCATCACCCCGCTCTTCCAACTCCCATCTCACCGCCCCCTAACCCCACTGCCTGGCCAAACGTCGGATCCACTACGCTGCTGGCCCCAGACTACGTTCACCCCGACTCTGCGCTCTGAACTGAACCGTCACTTTAGCAGCTCCGACGTCTGCGCTCCGAGCGCCGAGCGCATCTCTGTGATTGGGATCAAAAAAAAAAAAAAAAAAAGGTCTGTATATCGTACCCTGCATCTGTTTTGCCCTTACCATCACTTGGAGTACCTTACCCTATCTCTCCTTTGGCATCATCGTCTGTTCGGTGCTTTCGCCAATGTGTTCGTCAGTCGCTGGCACATTTGACGGTTCGCACCGTGTTGAAAATCAACAAGTGGTGCATCGCTTTTTCTCCACTGTGGCTATTCCTCCCCCCGTCCCCACATTTAAAATATTTTCCCTTTTATGCACCACAAACGATTATATTCGCTCATTCGTTCGTTCATGTGCTGACTGTTTGCACCCAGACCATCTATAGACGTCGCTTCATTGATCCCCTATCTACCCAACGCTTTCAGCTTCGCTACTATCTGGGCGGCCCTACCAGTCCACTTCGGCCTCTGACCTTGCCGCCGTGAGTTTCTCGGATTCAAGGGAACGCGATGGATGTCAATGCTCTTTTATCAGAGGCTGCTCCAACAAAGATGAATAACCGTACGTACGAGTACTCGGCGACGTCAACGCCCTACCACAACGCCTCAATAAGGACGCCGCAGTCACTGTCGCCGAGCACTGAGTGCAAGAATGTTCATTTCAGGTTTTGCAACTCGGAGCCGAAAACTCTTCACATATATCCGCATGATACCACAGATTCCATTACAACTACTGTCAAGAACATGTTTGGCATAAAACTACAAGACGAGTATGGCTTGTCGTTTCAAGACCCGGAGGGGAGATACATGATCCTGAGACATGAGAACTTCAGCGATGATATGACGGTCGACATAAGGGTCGAAGAGAACCCTGCCTCATATCCACAGTATAATCTTCGACACCCACAAGCCATGTTTTATGTTGGACCTGGCCCCCGAGCCTCCTTCTCCGGTGGGAGGAGCGTATCCCCTAGCGCCGCGCGGGGGAGGAGAAGCGCTAGCGCGGGCGGGCGCCCTAGGGGAATGAAGCGCCAAGCATCTCACCGAGGGGAAGAGGAGCATTACGATGAGCGCTGCCCACAAGGATATTATCTACAGCAGCCTCCTCAACAGTTCTTACCAGAAGAAGATGAGGAATCGGAATCGCGAGGCAGGATTGAACCAGTAGCAAGTGCGGATATCAGTTTGGACAATATCGTTGAGGGCTCAAGGAGGAAACGGCCAAAATTCTCATCTGATGTAAATGATTCTCCTGGTTTTCGTTTGCGTTTGATCTGTGTTGTTAACCTTAGGATTTTTTTTTCCAGGAGTTGCCTTTGTTCCCGCCTCCGGCCCTTCCTAGGCAAGATGGTTCCACGGCGTCATCAGCCAGCCCTTCCCATGCTCCACCTCAAGTGACCACTCCTTATGGCAATCGAAATATCAACTATCCGCACCCCACACCACCATCTACATATGGGTTCAGTGTTTCAAACGGTGGCCAACCTGCAAACACTTTTGGGCAAGCTCGGACCAATGGATCCACCATACCCACACCTGCTCCCACTGTCGCATCTTGCATTTCAGATGAGGACGTTGCGCTGCAACTGATGCGCTTGGGGGAACTACCAAGCGGTTCAGCGACTGCATCTACCCTTGACGAGACCACGCGAGAGGAAGATGGCTTTTCGTCAGAGTGTGGTGAATTTGGTGATGATGGGAGAAGTGATACGGCTGAATTGCCCGATATGCCTCCTGCAGGCCCTGACGAGATGTCGGGCAGCCCCATCATCTACCAGAGGAATCACAAAAAGTACAAGAGTTTAGATGAGATACTGCCCAGTTTTGATTCCACCGTCCCGAGCGACGATGAGTGTTTGCCCCCTATGGAAACGCGGGCTCAGCCGCAGCAGCAGTTGGCACCACCACCACCACCGCCGCCTCCGCCACCGCCACCATCACTACCACTACCACCACCACAGCAACCACAGCAACAGCCGCAACAGCCGCAACAGCAACAAAATCTACCACAACCACCACCCCCTCCGCAGTATCAACAACCGAAAGGGATACAACCACAGCAGCGAGTTAAACACGAGCCATATTTCCACGAGGTCCATCACACTGTAACTGATGATGAAGATTTTGAAGATCATTTCGATGACGAGGCTGATGAGACCTATGTCGGCAAGGAAGAAGAGGAGGATGACGATGGGGACTACGATGAAGAGGATCTGGATGACATTCCACTAAAGACGTTACGCGGGAGGAAAACATCCTCACTCCCATCCTCCGTGCCCCCAACGACGTCAGGCGCTGTAGTGAAAACCAAGCCACTGCCACAGCCAGCGCCACTTCCCCAATATCCAAAGGGCACAGTGAAAGCAGTCAAGCGACATCAGCCAACGCTATCAAGCAAACCGAAACCAAAGCCAAAGCCACGATCGGAACCCCGCTGGCCCATCTCTCCAGCCTCACCACCGGCCAGCCGGAAGCCATCCGTGGCATCCGTAGCAAGCAACAAGGCGCGCTCAAACATCATCACCAGCACCAACCTCGTGGCAAACGTCCACTCACCAATGGTCCTATTCGGTCAGCAGATGGCAACGCCCGTGGATGAGAACAAGCTGCACACGCAGTACTTCCACAGTGACAACACTAGTAAGCTTGGGATTGAAGAACCAATTGTTAAGCCCCGGTGCCAGCGATGCAGGAAGAGTAAGAAGGGTTGCGACCGACAGCGCCCGTGCCAGCGGTGCAAGGATGCCGGTATCCCCGCCGAGGAGTGTATATCGGAGGACGAGGCTGGGACGCGGAGAGGTCGGCAGGCTGCAGCGGCTGCGGCGAAGAAGGCTGCAGTAGGTGGTCTGGCGGGATTGAATAAGAATAAGGCGAAGGGGAAGAGGAAAAGGGTTTGACCTCCTATTACTTTTCCCTGATATCATCATGACAGCCTAGGGGATACTTGATCGTCGCTTCGAAGAAAGAGAGAAAAAAGCTCCTTTATACACTTACCCCTCACCCGCCTATCTATCTATCTATCCATCCATTTTGTTCAATTAGGTTCAGTTCACTCTCGAAAAAAAGGACCCACTCGCTACCTGCCTATCTACCTATTTATCTCCTGTTGGCTGGTCGGCCATTATCCATATGTTATCTTTAACTCCTTTTTACCTTTTGTTTCCTCAAAATCGCCAAAAATTGTTTCTTTGCCTTTCCTATTCTGTCTTGGTATGGGTTTTGTCTTGTCCTTTCTTTCAGCTTCCTGTTCTTACCATCTCTCGTTCTCTCTCTTTATCGTATCGGCTGGGATGGGTGGGTTGGTTTTATCATTTTCTCATTTCATTTTCTTTTTTTTCCTCTTCAGCAAAACCAAAACCTTTTATTTTTTTCTCTTCTCTTTTTTTTTTTTCCACTTATTTCTTTTTTTTTTCTTTTTCAAAAAAAATCAATTCAACTCAATCCAATTCGATTCCTCCGCAATTTTTTTTGTAGCCAGAGTTTATTTATCTATTTAGTTTGCTTTTTCCTTTCCTTTTTTCCTTTTTCTCTTTGCTTTTGCAACCCTTTTCGTTTGCGATTGGTTTGTGAGGGGGCGGTATGGTTTTCATGTAGTTTTGCGTTCTTGCTTGCTTGCTGCTGCCGGTAGATTCCCTCCTCCCCTCCCCCGTCTGGCGGGAAGGTAGGAGGAAATGGCTGGCGGGCAGGTAGGCAAGGCTAAAAATTGAAGGGTAACTTGAGGGTCATTATAACTCACTTTGGGAAAAACAAAAACAAGAACATGTTGCTCGCTTGCTTGGCCGACAATACCACCACCGTATCGTGAGAAGGGAAATGGAGATTGGGATGAAGAATTGATTGGAAACCGATACTGTGAGAACCGGAACAACCGAGCCTCACACATGCTGGGACGTTAGAGTTTCCTCTGCTAGTAAGGTCTATTTATATTTACATTTACATTTTGTCTTGGCGGTGAGTTTAAGTCAAGGTGGAGGGGTTTCAAGCCCTTTATCCGAAGAGGGGAATTCTGGACGTCTCGACATATGATACTGTGACCTTTGATTATTCCAATTCGTAGGGTACTATCCGAGCACGGTACGGTAGGGGGGGGGGGTACGATACGCAGCCAGCACTCTCAGTCCGTCCGTCCGTCCGTCCAGATGGACGACGGGGGAAAAAAAGACGAGATGGTACCATAGGTAGATGTGGTCTTTGGATCGGATATGGGAGGACCACGATGCGAATACCAGAATCAACGCAACCGACGATGCACCGTGCTCAGAGGCTCTATGAATCAATTTACCAGAATCAGTAAACCACCGCACTGTACAGTACTCGTACAACTTTAGTCCAGTCCAGTCCAGTCCAGTCCAGTCCACAAGCACCGGTGCCCGTAGATACAAGTACAAGTACCATACCGGTACCATACCGTACCGTACCCAGTTTGACAAAAGCAAAACAAGAGCGGATAAAGTTTGAGGGAAAATGAAAAAAATGAAAATGAAAATGAAAACCAAGATAATACTTTCGATCAACAGTTCAGTATAAATAGATAAATACTTGTATCATACTCGCGAATAAACGATCCTTTTTCGTTCGCGGATCGATCTGATAGAATAGGTCTATGTAAATTGACATATCATAGAAAGAGCAAACCGAAACGGAACGAAAGGCTAAAGTTACAACTTCACTTCCACTCACCGGACCAGTTCACAAGCATCCATCACATAATAATATTATCATACCGGTACCGTAGTTTGAAATGAAATATCGCGAGTTATTAGCGTGTTTTTGGAAAGGGGGGTTAGAAGGGCATTTTCCGGTGCTGTACTGTAAGTCACTGTACTTGTAGGGTGAATTAGTTTCGGGATAGGGTTTAGAGTACTTGTACGGTATGTGTGAATAGGTTTTGTTTACCGTTTAGACTAACTCACTAAGGTAGTTTGATAATAGTTATCAAGATGGGTGGGTATTTTGATTGATTGATTGATGGATTGATTGATGGTCTGTGCGCGTTACGTCATTTCCTTTCCTTTCCTTTTTTTTTTTCTTTTTCAGTTCTTGGCATGTGTACTGGTATCCTACGGGTGCGGAGGTAAGGCTGACTCGCTGAGTGAGTGAGGGGTTGTGATGCTCTGCCTGTATATGATACCGTATGATACGATCCCAGCATTGGACACACGCTCGTGAAATTTACGCAGCGCGAGGGCTTCTACATACCCCCTTCGTCAGGGGATTTTTTTCCTCGAATAGGATCGGGGCGGTTGGTCGAGTTTCTTGATCCTGGTAGTGACTCGTCACGAAATCTCACTCGACTATCGTCGTGATGAAACGGGGGAAAGTGGTTGATAGAACGATAGGCTGAAGTACGTACCTTCGACTTAAGCTCAGCAGACAGTATTTGTCAAATCCCCCTTTATCATCCTGCCGAGAGCGGGTAAAGACGCAAATATTGCATGTATCATACTTTTGGACCCTTCCTGATATCCATCTGAATCTAGGATATCGGGTCTAACGCCCCACTGGCTAACTCCCTTGTATGACACTTTGGTGGTGTCTCGAGAGTCGACCGCTGGTTGAGGTCTTGAACTGGCAATAGATATTTTCCCAGTGTCATATCTCGTCACACGTTCAGTCCAAGATGTTTGAAGGTTCGGTATCGTGGGATCGTGGATTTGTACGCCCTCCTTGCTCCTACTGTGCTTTTCTGTAATTTCTTGGTAACCCTTAATCCCTCACGGGTTCGTGAACTTGCCGAGACACCTTGCATATTACCTTCATCTCTCTCTCTCTCTCTCCCTCAACAAAACCTTTTTTCTTCATCCTCATTCACATCGGAACTCTACCACCATCACTGCCGCTTTCCTTCCGCTTCCGTTTGGTACCCTTTTTCTTTTTTGAATCGCACAAACGTCAGGGTGGGACTTGAGAGGAAAAGTTATAAAGAGTGAGAGTGTTTTCGTTGATAGGTTGGAGTGGATATTGTAGTTCAAGGGGGAGAAATGAACTAACGAACGGGCGGAAGAGGCGGTGTTATAAAGGGATACGACGAACTCTTCCACTGGCTCTCAGGGTCCCCTCTGGCACCCCATAATCGGAACCTGGTGATACCATTGACGTATTTCTAGAAAACGCCTCTAGAGGTTCCACGCACTTCTAGTATCCTGTACTGGCCATCCCTTGCAAGTAACCACCCGACGGGAGCTGCAATATACTACATTAATATCCTTCTTTGCTTTTTAAATGTCCCCCCCCCCCCCTTTTTTTTTGTTTTCATTTTCACAATCGACGAGGATATATGAGCCCCCAGAGTTCAATATCGGCTATCAAGGTACTAGTATTTACACCGATCCCACCAAGTTTCGGCGTAGAGCGATAATCTAAAGGACCTGAACCTTATCCTCATTTTGTATGCCTTGGCTAACGCTTGCACATTTACCACTAGGCAGGTGGAGACTTCAGGGGAGGTTTTATCCTTCGTGAGCGCTATAGATTGGTGAACATCTGAGTATTTGAAAACTTCTATTGTAGGATGCCGATTGCTAGGTTGAAATTTTTTTTAATTTTTTTCAAGAATCAGCGGTTGGATGATAATCTAGAGAGGTGTAGTAGTAGTAGTAGTAAGTCCTATACTTTGCTCTTCCCCTTCGCCTGGTGTTTTCCCCACGGTGTATAAATTCGAGACCTTGTTCGTGGAAGTGGTAGTGGACGGTCAGTCATATAGTTCCTTAGAAAAAAAATGTGAAACAATAGTTTTGAGGCTTAAGTCGCTCGCGGGCATTTTCTGTATATAGTACTTGGCGTTAAAGAGTTGTTAACTCAATTTCCCAGACCCTCATCTTCACCTGGCCGCTCAAAGTGGATACTCTCAAATTGTGCTCTGGAAAAGTCGGTTTTGACCAAATTTATCGCTCAAAAGCACGCATTACACGATGACCAGATGATATTTCCCAAGACTGAGCGGGTGGGATTGAAATGATCCGAGAAGATAGTATAGTATAGTATAAGGGCTTCTACACTTTTTTCTCTCTCTCTCTCTCTCTCTCTCTCTCCATTTTCTTCCCCCCTTGATAATCGATCCGGTAAATTTTCAAGCAATCATAATATCATGGCGTTTTTATATATCGCGGGTTGTACCATAACTTCGAGGTAGTAATGATCAAGGGGAGATCTAAACTCCGATGAAATATTTGGAAAAGTTTGAAAATGGTTTACTTCCAAGTTTACTCTTGGGAAATTGCAAAGGGGTTTGAAAAGCTCTAGCGATTGTATGATACTTGTATCATACCTGAATTATGTGGGTTTTCTTCTGCTAGGTGGAACATGCTTACTGTATAGTATAATACAGTGGTATCTTGCAAGTGTGCAGATTTGATCAGGGCCCTCCAGTGTCCTGGGTATCTCGGGATATTGTGTCTCCAGATGTCGGTCGGGTGAGAGAGTCGGTCGGTCCGTTGGGGAAAGGCTACTTTACGGTATAATACTGGGAAAGAAGCAGTGTTCCCAAGCGTCCAGTCCGTCCGTCTTTCGCTTAGGACGGGACGGACGCCATGTGTGAGGCCTTTGCCCGGGACGGACGCCAAGTTGCAGTCCGTCCAGATCTATGCCCGGGACGGACGGCCGGACCGTGCTGGGGACTGTAGGTACCTACAGGTGACAGTAGGTACCTACAGGTGACAGTAGGTACCTGCAGGTGACGATAGGTACCTGTAGGTGACGCCCGTCAATTCCAAAGATAGCTGGGCCCTACCGGAAGTTACCATTTGCCAAAAAAGACTGCAGGGCCCGGCCGTCACCTACGGGACTGCGATCTTCACCAAGGACGGACGCCGTGCCCGGCCGTCCTTATTCACCCTGCCCGGGACGGACGGGACTATATAGTAGCACCAACGGGTTTGACTACGATACCCGCAGTCGGAATCTGTCATTACTGGTCCCTTTCACAGGGGGGAAATACTTTGCGAACCGGGTTTTTTTCTTTCTATCTATCCATCCTGTCCGCGAGGTGCGGTAAGTCTGCACAATTGTGCACTGTATCATAGTCTGTGAATCCTCGGCGAGAGACTGGATGGACCGAGTGATTTGAAAAAGATGCCCAGTTAGTTATTTGAGATATCGTACCTAGGGCATAAGGTGGGGAGAGGGGGCGAGAGTACTGTACAAAGGGCAGGTTCTCTTTTCTTTGTAGTCTCCTTGTTTGCGAGAACACGCCTGCTCTGAATATACATATTACACGTCGAGTTTTTTTTAAAAATAAAAAATAAAAAATAAAAAAATGCCGCACGTGATGAATGGTATTTGCCTGTATACGAAGGTACAGCGCCTAAGTTTTGAATATTTTGCTAGCAGGGGGTATTCCGCTAACAGGGATTAGGACAACAAATGGGGAGAGGTCACTCAGGGCTGGTGTTCCACACTTGCATTTCATAATCTATGGCGATTCTGTTACCTCCTACTGACCATTTCACCCTCATCCGATTTTCACAAACGCTCCATGGCATCCAATACAGTGAGTCAGAGATTGCTCAACATAGAGGCAAGAAAGAAACAATTAACAAGAGAAATGCAGAACTAGAAATTTGATCCTCCAAAAACTTCAAGCTAAAACGAAAATGACTCTCAATACTTGGACAATCCATATCCCTTCCAGAAAAAAAAAGAAAGAAAAAAAAGAGAAACAACCACAATCTCGAACAGCAGCTGCTGCTCGGAAACTACTCAATAGGCTACTTCGCTCATCTTCTCCGATAAAGGGGCTGGCAATAGCTTGTATCGGCCCGGGCTAGGAATGGTTTTCCTGGGCTTGTAACGGTTTTCTGAGGCTGGTAACAGTTGATGCCTTGGTGGCCTCATTCCAAAAGCACGGTCTCTCTTCCACTATACCAGCTCCTTGCTCTCAAGAAGTGTAGTGTCCGGACATTACTGAGGTCTACCCAGTCGTGAGTCAGTTCTGACTCGCCTCGTTTCAAAGGTACCTTCTCAATCTTACTATTACCCATCCCTACTGCTAACTCCTTGAAGAGTTTTTTCTAGCCATATAAGGTTTCTGGTTGGTGGTGCATATTTCTGGTTCGCCTTATTCCGAAAATGCCCCCTCAATCTTACCAGACCCTTTCTGTGCTGCAAGCCAGAGTGTTGTCCAGTCCTATGTGGTTTCTTCTTGGTAGCAAGTTTTTCCAGTTCGCCTTATTCCGAAAGTACCTTTTCTACCCCTAATGCCGGCTTCATCCTGTTAATGAGGATAGTGTCTAGCCATCTCTGGTGTCTGCCAGCTAGCGAGTATTATCTGGTTTGTCACATTCGAAAAGCAACTCCTCCACCTCCAGATGCCCGCTATCTGCTGCCAATGAGAGTGGTGTTCGGCCATAGTTGGAGTTTGCCTGAAAGCAATCGTCGTCCGTGTGTTCCCTTTCTAAATGTATCCTCTCTCCTGCGTCATTCCTGCTCACAGTCTCCCGTAGGACTCCTATTCGGCCCCGTGTTGATCAATGATGGATGTTGAAAGAAGAGCGGATTTAATACTTGGTGAAAAGGCCGTTTGCATCGATAACGGCTTGACACCTTACTTGCATGCTCTCAATAAGCTCTTGAAACTTATACACACCAACATTATCCCAAGCTGTCTTCACTGCTACCCTCAATCTATCATAGGTCATGTTTTCTGGATAGTTTTCTTGAAGATAATTCTTCATAATATGCCAGACTTTTTCGATAGGATTTAAGTCTGGTGGGAAGGCAGGCCAGCGAATAACTTGAATTCCCCTTTCTCTAAGCTCGGTTGAGGTATCCCCTGCTGCGTGTCCTGGTGCTCCGTCTTGCATGAGCTGTAAATGTATTCCATTTTGATGACATAATTCAATATATCCATGAATTATAGGAACTGTATGTGCACAGTAACTTTCGGAATTGATTGGCCCCCAATCCTTTTCCCAAAATGGTCCTGGGCCTTGGATATCGCCATGAAAACAACCCCAGAACATCCATCCCTTCCTTCTCTGGTGTTTTTCTACTATGCAAGTAGGATCCCACTCCTCTCCGGCCCGCCGAGTGACCCAAGTGCGCGTATGCCTTCCACCGGTAATCCACGTTTCATCTGTCCAGAGTATCGAATTCCACTGTGCCTGAGTCCAGTCAACATGCTCCTGGGCCCATTGGAGTCTTACTACCCTGTTTCTCTCTGAGATTGGCGGTTTTCTCATCGCCAAACGCTGGTGAAATCCTTCCTTGACTAAAGCTGCTCGGATTGCTTTCCTTCCCACTCCCAAATCCAACTCCTCTGCAAGCTGCTGGAATGAAAGGCGTCTATTATGAGCTGACATACATACATAGCCAATAAGGTCTTCGATTTGTGCTTGGGTAAGGGCAGGAGGACGACCGGATCTCTTGGTTGGTGATGCTGGCGATGTACATGCGTACTGAATTTGGTGTTGGGAAAATCCAGTTTTTTCCTGAATCTGTTTATACTTCCAGCCTATTGAGCGCAGGAGCTGGCAGTCACGTCTTTGGTCTCGGGTTAAGTGTGTTCGTACCATATTTGTTGAGAATTGAGAAGTGCAATACTACTGTGAAAAAACTTTCTCACACCTTAACCTGCGATGGCGCTACACAGTTTACGGCTATGATCCCTGCTAGCGGAATACCCCCTGCTAGCAAAATATTCAAAACTTAGGCGCTGTACCTTCGTATCTCTGGAGAGCGCACTTTTAGATTATAATTTTTTACATGGATGGTTCTGGTTTTGATTTAATTCAATTTCTGGAAACACCCCCCCTCCCCTCTTTTTCCAACAATAGCAATCATCCCTTTTCTATCATACCTCCCCATCATACTTACTCCCCCATACCACCAGGTGGTGCCATCTACCAATCAGACAGTCATGTCTCTTGTGTAACGGAAGAGCGACGGGATACGGTATTCAAGCATCCGTAATCCATCGGATGACTTGCCGGGTAGACAGAACTTCCGTTACAGTACTAAAAGCTAATGCTTGAAGGGCAGAATAAATTTCTCAACCAATGAAGAATACAAGTTGTATACAGTATACCGATTCGGATATTTGACTGGTGTAAATACCTATAATATACCGCTGCAAACCTGAGGAAGGAAAAGTGGCTGACCGCCTTTGCATAATATTATGATAGAATGAAATGTGTGCTTGGTCGGCTGGTGGCGGTAGTGGTGGTGTGCTTCTTGGGAGAGTGAAAGGGTTTGAAGGTGACTTGGTGATAGGGGTGCCGTTGGTAAAGTACTGTATGATAGAGCGACAAAAAATACCAGGGCCATTGACTATTTTACACCAAAACTGGCCCATTTATTGACTCATACGGTAGCTCGATAGCGTTGAGTAAGAGATTTCAAGAAAGCCGCAAGAATCATAAGAACAGCTGCTTCTTTCTATAATGGGAGTTGAGAATGGGCTAAATTGATGACTTGTGATGTTCTATGTCACGATGTGGTAAGATCCGAAATTTTGTATGGGGGTGCCATATAAAAGATACATGACAACCACCTTACCTTCCAGGTTATCAGTGGTTCATCAACCCCCACATACATCCTACCAAAATTCCTCTGTCGAAAACTACTCTCTCTATCTGTTTTCCAGCTTTGTTTTGGCATAAAGTGGAAGCTCTGGATTCATTGGGGGGGGGGGTGAGAAAATAGTTGGTAAAGACCACCCGTTTTTTTTTGTGCAAAAGGGCTATCGTCTCGAGTTTCTTGTCCTAGCACTTTCTTTACTCAGTGCTGACCGTGGTAGTAAAAGCGTATGCGACGGGGATAGCGATAGTGGGAGGGGTGTGTCAGAGGTGAATGACGAGAATGAGGAAGATGGAGAATGGGAGGGGCGCCTAGTATGTACTGTACTTGTATCAAAGTCACGAACTCCCACTCGGAGCCTGCGGGAAAAGGTCTGTTTATCCGATATATAAACTGAATTATACAATCCCCTTTGTTGCCTATAACCACCCCTCATTTGTTGTAATTACTTAGCCTTTCTTTTATCCTATCGCACAAAAGCTTGGTTGTATTTTGGAGGGGGAGGAATCGAGAAAATGGCCGCTTGGCCGTTTCATCGTGTTTAGACCTTTATCACCCGAATATGTAGATTCGCGGCTTGGTATGTTAGCAAAAGTAGGAAGAGTCGGGTTCTAGAGGGAGACGGATATACCGAGTCGATGTCTCGGCAGTTATATATCGCTTCGTTAGTGAGATGGATAATAATATATCACAGCAAATGTTTCTCATAAATTTAATATCCCTCGTACTGACACTTCTACCTTGATACACTTTGGCCTTGTTCGTACTGTGTACAAATATTGTATCCTATGTTTCGGTGTGCGAGGTGTTTGTCAAGCCTTTTCTCTTTATCGCTTTGTAGGATGATTGAATCATGATTTTCCTACGTCTCCCTAGTTTTGGAGGGTTTTTTCTTTGCCCTTTCTTTGGCACCGCTGTTAGGTCTCCCTCCTTCTGCAAAGTTCTCCTATCCCTTCATAGCTAATATTGGCTGTAGGTTACAGCAGGATACAACGATATCACCTGTCTTCTTTGATATAGAGCAATAACTTGGCTTCTGCATCAAGCTAAGTGGCAAGTCATATATTCCATGCTGTGATATTTCCATCTGCGAGCGGAAGGCGAGGCTAGTATAGGTTGTGAATCCCGAAGGCCAAGGGGTTGGGTTTGCGGATTTCAGCATGGATGTTCGGAGGTTTCTCACTTGCTATCGGAGTATCGAACGACGTTGGGAAGTGGTGGTGAAAACAAAGGTGGGTCCGAGATTCCAGATTGGCCGTTGATAGGGTGTGGAGCAAGGCCGGGGGCAGGTGGGTACGGAGTGATGATAGGATAGGATAGCACCGTTGGAGCATCGGTTGCTCAATTTAGCTCGGATAAGCTTCGGAGCACCCGCTTTCTCGCCCAAGTTCCCCAAGTGTTGGGATCTGCAGGTTGCGGTATGATACTATATGCGTTTTGTTTGATCAGGAGGTTTGGCCTAGAAGCCGAGTGATGGTGCATGAAGGGGTGTTGTTCGGATACCCCGTTTGTTCTTCAAGTGTTATCATAATAATATTATCATATTAATATCATACTCCTGACGACCCTCAACCGCTCGTCAGTAACCCATGACCCCCTCCAAATCCTATCTTGCTCGGGATTGGACTTGGCCTCTTTTTTTCATCACAGATATTGTGGCTGTGATTGTTCTACACCATGCGATTTTGTGTCTAGATATCAGTGATTAGTGTTTATGATTTCTCTTCCCTTGGGGAAGCGCCACTCCGATAACGTATTTAATATACTGTGTCAAACACACCACGTAGAGCTGGAGGTGATTAGAATGGGGATCACATCTTGATAAAAAAACAGGGTGTGAGTCAGATGAAGCTCTCAAGGATAGGAGAACTATATCGGTAGCCACAGGTTTGGGACCTTGGGTTGCCTTATAATATCATGATACTCTTTGATAGTTTTTTTTTTTTTTTACATTTTAGAAATGGTTCATCTTCATCCTTCTTCAGTATGGTCCCTATTTCTCACCACTATATGAGAAAACCACGGGATTGGGGGATGGGAAAAAAAAAACAATGAAATGCGTTTCTATCTCATGACACTTTGTGTCTTTATTGCTTGTATTGTAATCATTTATATACCTTGAAAACCCCGTCGGCATTTTTTGCCTGTTTGAAGTGGCGAAAATGGGGAGTAATATCATATTAATTTTGGCAAACAGGCAAGGAAATACAAACCCGTTGTCGAGTGGATAAGCGTTTGTTCCCAAGTTGATATTTCTATGAAATACCTATGATAGCTGGCGCAGTGGTTAAGATGTCAAGAATTAATTAACTCCTGTTCCAATTAGTGAGTGCTCAGGAGTTCAATTCACGCTTGCAGTGAGTTATTATTGAACGATCCTTCATGTAGAGAAGGAGAATTAAATATCCTGTCCTATCATATGGGGACTGGGAGATTGGAGAACCTAGCCTTCAATAGGACTGTGGGGCTTGTCGATCCTGCTATCATACAGTACGAGGTGGTAGAATTCGACTCTAGGCCCTCACCTTGGGGGTGGGTTGGTGGTCAGCGGGGTAGCAGAAAAGAAGAGAAATTCTTTTTTTGCTCCCTTGGCTTCGAAAGGCAACTGTAATTTCTGAATTCTATACTCAAGTCGCCGGATTGCTCTGCCAGTTCCTATTATGGAATCGCGTATCCTCGGATATTTTGGCCAATAAAATATGTTAGGAGGCAAGGGTTGCATGCTAATTAGCCCCAAGAGCTCAGAACCTGAAGAACTGGGACTACCTTTACCGCACAACAAGCAGCCAATGGCCTGACCGATAAGGAGGAATGTAATACAGCCTAGAGAGTTTGCAATACCACAGGGCCCTGGGTCCGCTACGGGCTACGGAAGGGCAGGTAAAAGCTACTTGGGTGGAGGTTTGGAGAACGATTTCCACAGGAAATAATTAATCGGTGTTGTCAAAGCTCTCATGAGGGAGCTTAATAAATGTATTATTCATAGTTGAAATAATAACTTTGATGGATAGTATCTTGAATTTACTTTGTAAACTTAAGTTCAGTCTCGTTCCCCTACACTCCTAAAGTACTTGTATTACTTGTGACTAGAGAGGTGGTCTTGTTTTAAGCTATCTTCTGCCATTTCACTATCGACGCAACAGTGAGCATTTGATAGATTTTATAGGCATAAAGTTTGCGAGGTAGAGCGATTCCATAACAGGAACTGGCAGCGCAATCCCGCCACTTGAGTATAGCGTCAACACCACTGAGCGTGTCTGAGAGTGATATTTTACCACAAAACCAATATTTTACCATTGATCGCCTTGTAACTTGACTGGGTTTTCTCGGGAAAGTCAGTTCGGAATAGTTATTGTTAGTGAGTGACGACTGGTATTTATAAATTTACCCTTTGAAGGCATATCACTGCTTCTGATATATTCACCTGTTGTGGGGCCCCCTCCTCGTGCCCTCCCGGGTGACCAGATAATGTCTATTCTACACCCACCGTCTCCCCGTGAGCCTGACAAGATGGTTCGCCATCTGCAAGTTATCCTAGCTATATACAAACACTCCGATCTCCTTCTCTGCCCATAATCGAATTCCCATTCCCATTGCCGCACTACTACTAACGTAGCATTATCCTTGCCCTATTCCTCCGGAAACCGGAAACAGCACCTCAACGGCAAGCTATGATACTGTCGATACAACTCTCCCACACCAACGTACAGTATATATATCTCAGGCTTTCCCTCGAGGAGGATCTACGTATAAACCAAAGCTATCGGTCTACCTGCACAAATGGGGCCTCATCTGCCAGACAACTCTGCATGTGAGCCTGGATTGGGGG
>QFET01008226.1:1359-21442 GCA_003316355.1 Tuber calosporum | reverse complement strand
TTTTGTTAAATCCTAGAATTTATTTGCTTAAATAGGTGCAAACCTCTGCTATAAAGGGCCTCCAGAATATCCACTCAGGGAGGTGGAGTTGCACATGCAACCGACACCCTCATTGTACCCCCCCTGGACCTCTCCTACAGGACGCCCCCGATTTGACCCTGAGGTATGTCAGTCAAAAACCTCCCCCACTGGCCTAAGGAAAAAACAAGCAACCCCAAGTTCCTCTGGTATGGAACCAACCGCACATCCCACACCAAAATGGGTGCCCTCACCCAGCCAAGCTGCCAAGAACTGCAAGAAAACCCCTCACACCCTCAGCAACAAAGCAAAAATACAGGTCCAAAAAAGCATAGGCAGGAAGCAACAAGAAAACCCACACCGTAAATCTGCCCCACCGCTGTCCAGGTCCCCATAGGCAACCTGTAGTAAACTCCCTAAAAAAAAGGAAACCCCAACAAAAGAAACCTCCCTGATCTTGACAACTCTTCTGGTTTTCAAAAGTCCCAGCTCATCAGAGAGCAATATGGGGTAACCAGCAACCATTGTCCTCTGCTCATGGTGTAGGGAAACTATAATTTTCCTTAGGGGAGTGCTGGCCCAGGCAAACAAGCTCCCATTGAGATTGTAAAAACCTGGCCGGCCCGACAGTGAGCAGCCTGAGACAGTGCAATACCGACTGCATTTCGGCAGTTTTGTCCAACAGGTATGGGTCGTTTTTAAAGTCCCACGATGAAGTTACCCCAGGCCTATGAAGCCCCAAAAATTCAACCAGTGTGATCGTGAGACTATCGTTCGGTGTTTACCCCCATTCCCACCTTCCCAAAAGGGAAAGCGAAAAGAGGGGTCAGGAAAATCGCGGAGAAGGAGCTTGATCCGATTGCTATGATACGATACATGTATCATAATAGGATTGTAGGCTGACCACACAAACTCCATTTTGCAAATCGCACAAATACTCACTTTTCTTCTTCTTCTATTAATTTTTTCCCCCTTTTCACATTCTCGACTTTCTTATCCTCTCAAGTCCTCAATTATTGAGAATTTTCATATTATCCAGTCTGATCGCTACATGATCTATTTCTAACAAGTAGGCTTAAGCCACTCGTGAGCCCCAGTTTTGGATTAAGGATTTCTCTGGCACAAAGTCCGATATGCCCCCCCTCCCGCATACCGATGCCCTATTGCCTATTTTCAAACTATCATATCAACTAGAATACCGCTAAACAAACCAGACTCCATGACTGATGCCGTTCCCCCCCCAGGGATCAAGTATTTGTATTCCTGATGGCATATATCGGACCAGCATTTAATTTAATTTAATTTATCCTTTTTTACCTTTCAAGTAAGGCACCATGGAGACGTCAAGAATCCAGAGGTACTTTCAGAGCACCAAGTGGTATCGTACTGCAGTAAAAAGTGTGAGCGGCAGCCTGGTATGGGCAGAGTGGTATGGCAATATGCGCCTTTACATATCATACTCCGAAGCTCCCCCCCAAGGAATTGACAAAAGATATTGTTAAACCCGGAGTCCAACCCTAGAGAGCAAACTCTTCAAATCGAACAAGGGTTTTGACCTATCGGGAGGATAATTTCCATCCCTTCTTGTTGTCCTTGGTGTACTGCTTGGTATCCTCAAGTAATATATATCATACCATCCTCTCCAAAAGTTTGATACTCAATCGTATCATACCACCGGTATTTTCCAATAGGGCTAGTACAGCACTGGTACCCGGGTATGCTATATTCGACTTCATGAATCCTCTATCTTACTTCTGATTGTCTATGATATACGGGGTACTTGTAAAATGTGTTTTACTAGGGGTGGAGGGGTACGAGTGCTGCTAACCGCACATGGTATGATATTATGAAACGTTGGTATAATATCTCATAATATGATATCATTCCCCAGCGGGATCAACAATTCCCGAGTGATGGCATGTGACACTTGTAGTGTTCATATATACTACACCGATAGGGAAAACCTTTTTTTTTTTTTTTCGCAGTTTGTATATCCTGCTGATAGTATACAAATGCCAAGGCGTTTGCGAAGCCCTTTTCCCTGACCATTCCCAGGTATCGTAGAAGGGGGGGCATAAATTTTGGGGATTATTGCGTGTTGGGGTCGGCGTTGTTGGGAGAGTGATTTACTGTGATTGCTCTGGCGTGCCAGTACTATATCATGTTTGGACTTTTCTGTTGAAGCTTCTCGGAGAAAGAAAAAAAAGGGGGGGGTAAAGGGAAGAATGCTTTGCGCGGTGTACATACGCAGGTGCAATACGGAGCCGGCTGGGAGGCCCATAGGTGGGCATATAATTGTCGGGGGATGGCTAACAATTGGCACAACGGTCGAATACTCGAACTGGAATAGGGCTAAAAGGTATGATAGGTAGAATTCTTAAAACTTTGTCCGCTCACTACCCAACTACAACATAAGTATATATGAGATATAGGGAAATCGTCTTGGTCGCTCCACCGCTCTCCACATCCATCGATTTCTCTCCATGTGTGGCCCCATTCGCCTGCGTACTTCCGTGATGATAATAACCATAAACCATATCCGCCAATCCTTTCAGCTCCAGAACAAATAAGGTCTATCTATCTTTGCCCTCACTTCTGACAACTCATTCGCTTCCGTCAACTCTAACAAGAATTCCCTCTCATCCCCTCATTCCCAAATCTCTCACCACCAACTCAAACACAGGAGACCAGTAATATCATGTAATCCATTAGATCTGTAAACCCACCCTTCACTACACCTGCCGCACTAAATAGCACGGCGATGCCTATAGAGGGGGAAATAAAATAACTATGAGACATGAATCGCAAGTGGCCAAAAAATCAGTAAGGGAGATGGATAAGAAGCATCATAAAAAAAGAGAACACGTCGCTGACGTAATACTTTTAATCGGTGGCAATTGATAGGAAAAAACCAAAAACAAAAGCAGGCTCTGACATGAGAACAGAAGTGAAGAAGAAAAAAAATTGGTAGAGGAGATAAGAAATATTGAAAGATACACTAGAAGAGAGACTATGCACAAAGCATAGCGTTGTGGTGGTGACAGCTTGTTGTCAGGGGGTGAAAGGCCTGATTGGTGGGTATGATAATACGTAGACATAGGGGAAATAGAGGAGAGGGAGGAAAATGGAAGAAGAAAAACAAACGCCAGAATTATAGATACGCTGGATGAGGTGAAAATTTTACATTGTGGAAGGGGGAAAACCATAGTCTGGAGGAATGAACAGAATGGCAAGGGAGAATGGGGAGGAATGAAAAAAGAATAAGATAGTGTGTTAAGGAGTTGCCACGGAAGCCTCAACTTACAAGAAATAACCTCGGGATTAACAATACAATGAATGAAGCTCATCGTTCTCATTTGCGTGAAGGCCGTTCGGTGCATAATATGTAGATAGATAGGTAGGGTATCGAGTTGATCATGTTATCATTGTCCGCCACGGGAAAATGAGTGGATGAATGAATGAGTGAAAAAGGAAAAAGAGAAGGAGTGCTAGCGAGCAGGGAGCAAGTGCGAAAGGACTAATATCTCCCGGCAGCTTCACCCTCCTCCCACTCTTCGGCCTCGTCTTGGTCTCTCACCATGATTACTCCACCGCCACCACCACCAACGCGCTTGGAAGAATATCCGCCGTATCCCCGCCTATAATACCCTCCATCACTACCCCCAGCAGCACTTTCCTCTTCTTCCTCATCACCGAAAGTCTGCCAATTCTCGTTGGAGCTAGAACTAGTGGCGGTGGTCGCAGTAGAGCTTCCAGAGAACATACGTGTGCTCTCAGTATCTCCGTTTGAAGAGGAGGATTCATGATAGCTCAAGCTCTTGGCCGGAGGTTTCGGATAAGCCTTTTTTTGTCTAGGCACCCCCTCGCGATAATCCCTCTGATCGTCGCTATCGTCATTACCGCCCAATTGGGATTCTGGGCTTACGCTTCGGACACTCAAGGCAGCCCCTTCACAGACCATGGCTCGGCCGGCGCTGGGGGGGCGCTGAGACTCGCGCTCACGCTCGCGTTCTCTCTCACGGTCTTTCTCCTGTTGCTGGCGGAGGTAGGGTGGGAGTTGTGGTGGACCCATGGGTTGGGAGGGAAGGAGTTGGCCCATTCTTGGAGCAGTGCCGAATGCATTGCCTAGGCCTGTGCGTTCAAGTTGCTTGACGGACTGAGAGCGGACCAGTCTGGTTGTGGACTTATCAGACGAAGCGGCATCGGGGAACGATGTCAATGAGACTGGAGCGCGAAGTCTAGTCGGGGTTCTAGAGCCGGAGCTAGCGTTGCTGGACGTGGTGGAAGCGCAAGAAGTGGTAGTGTAGGGGATTGGGAGACGTGCGCTTGTCGCTGGAGTCCTGACACTATTAGCTCTGCCGAGTGATGCGGCTACACTTCTCCCGCCTGATCTACCGACCGACGCGGACACAAGAGTAGGTCCTCCTGTAGGAGTCTTGGATCTCATAGGAGGGCCGCTGGGGGTTTTTGGCCTGGAGGAAGGTCTCTGGTGCCCAGATCCCGCGGTATTAGATCTAGCGCGCTGGATCGAACCTGTAGCTGGTGGATTCCATTTCCCTGCCTTGGCAGTCGCCTGAGCTGGAACGGGTCCTTTAATACCCACTCTCGACTGAAGAACAGGGCTCATGCTAATCAAAGTTTGCAAGTATGACTCTCCGTTAACCAAGAATGGTTCGCCGTGCTTAACTTCCCAGTCCTCAAGAATCTTCTTCAATTCCACTTCTACCTTTGGAAGTTCCTTGGCGATCCGTTTTCGCATCTTCTCCTCGCGCAGAAGGCGGGCAGGGTCGCGGTTGCCGGAACCGCCGCGAGAAACAAGGCGAGATGAGTCGCTTGCTAAAACGGCCAGTTGCTCGCGGTCGTTGACAAGAGAGCGGTGCTTATCGATCATGCTGATTGTTGGAGCGCATTCTTCTAATAGAAGCTGCAGACGACGAATCTCCATCTCATGAGAAGTAAGTAGAGCGTCAGTATAGACATCTGCGATTCAATCCAATTAGTTCTCGGTCACACGAAATCTGGAGTTAGGTGACTTGCTTGACATGGCCGGTTGGAATTGCATGATTTCATCATCGGAGAAATAGAGCCTATCCCAGAGATCTTGCAAAACCTGTCGTGCATCTTCTACAAATAATTGCAGGTTCTGACGCTTTAGTTCCAACAGCCTGTCGAGTTCGGCTTCAAACTGTATTTGGCCAAACTGTCAGCGAAGGCCAAAAAAAGAGAAACAGCGCAATCCCACTTGCCTCGCGAATAACCTTGAGGCCAAAGCCTCTATTTTGTGCAAGGAATCTTTTCCTTGCAGGAGGTTCTTCGCCCAGCTTGTCCCACAACTCTCCAACTTCCTGCTTGAGGTCTTCAATTCTCTCTTGGCGTTTTTCCTTTTCATTGACAAGCCTCTCTTTTTTCCCCTTGAGATTATCCAAGTCGTCCAGCTTCAATCCCAATTTCTCGGGATCAGTAGCTCCAAACTCAACTATTGTCTTATCAACGCCCGAGCCTGTTGCGCCAAGCTCAGCATAAAGGTTGATTATATCTTTCGCGAGCGAGGTAACACTGGCGACGCGCTTAGAGTACTCATTGTAGATGCGGTTGCACTCGTTATCAAGGCGCTCGTAGTAAGAATATGATAAGTCAAATGAGGCAATAGATGAGGAATCATTGGTCGCTGGCGGCAAGGGGATCCGAACTATGCCAGACTCAAGGCGGCTGGCATATTCCTCGACTGAAAGGGCCAAGTCTAATACAACCCGTTTAGCATGTGGGGTGAGAACGGGAATTGGGAATAGCCTCACTCCTGACAGCAGTGTATCTTTCTGCATGCCTTGCCTTGACATCCTCCTGCTTGCCACGGAGCGCCTCTAAACATCTAAGCAATGGCGCAGTGATCTTCAATTCCTCGCCAGACCTTTTCTTCTTGTCGTCGAGTGATTTTTCCATCTGTTTGATAGATGCGATGACCTTATTACATTCTTCAACCAATGTATTTTTTTCTCTTTGTGCGTGTTAGCGAAAGGTAGCCAATGGAAGACACTGAGGGTTTGGAACATACGCGATAACAGAGCGCATTTGGTCCTGTAGAGCTGTGTTTAGCGCAGCGAATAAGCACTCTTGTCGCCCTTCTCGATCATGTCTGGTTAGACCAATCTCGTCAAAAAGGCCACGCAGAGTTTCCTGCGCCTTTGATACCTCCTCTATTAAGGAAGATTGTTGTTTAGTCGTCATAGCTGAAACGTTACTTTGTATGGATTTCCGCCTATCAGTGGCGCGTTGAAGAGGAATGTATTCTTTGTTGGAACAAAGTGTTATCAGCAGATCGACTGTCTGGTCCGGAATGTTTATATGGTAAAAGAATGTGATTGTTTGAAACAGAAAACAGAGTTAGGAGCTACCCGTTCTGTTCTGCGCAATTTGTTTGTTCACTTGGAAACCTTCTTGCAATAACTTTTATCAGGTATTAAAAAAAGGAACAAGCAGAAGGGGAACGAATCTCATAAAACGAGTCAAGAGGAGAAAGAGGGAGAGAATGAGAAGAAAAGGGTTAACGGAGGGAGAGGAAGTATGAGAGGTGGAGGAGGAAGAAGAAAAGATGGAAACTCTCTCTGTTTGGGACCCTTGGGGATAAAGAAGGATCGGGGTTTGTTTTTGTCGTTCAGATGTGTGACGTTGTAGGTTGTCAAGGCAACGCTTCGTTTACGATGTATGGATAGGGAAGTGGGACGAAGACCTTGTTTCAGGTCAGGCAGACGGATCTTTTTCAAGCCTCTCGGCTGATTAACGTAGGGTTCCGCGACTATCATATCGCATCACCCCGCACCCACAACGCCTCTCTGTCTCGACGGTCTAAACATAGGTCCAAGCTCCCCCCTTTGAAGACTTATTGAACTGCCGGGAGCATCGTACAAGCATCCTCCACCCTCTCCACCACCTTCCCCTTTACGACGACATCTCCAGCTATGGAGTCTTCAGCCAGAAAACAGTTTGGTAGCTTAGAGAACTCCCTTGATCCTTGGAACCATCATTCTCCGTAATTTCGCTAATTGCCCTCTTGATGTTTAGATTTTGAAAATGGTATTGCTTTGGTTGATCCCAACAAAGATGGTATCTACGCTTATGACGATGCCGAACAGAGGTGAGCATCCTCCCCAACCTCCAGTCCAAGTTATCCATGGCAAACACTTAACAATCGCATAGAACGCTGAGCGAGAAACGCCCATGGCGAGAAAACCCAAATTACTTCAAACGTGTTCGTGTTTCTGCCGTTGCCCTATTGAAGATGGTTATGCATGCTCGGTCGGGTGGTTCAATTGAAATTATGGGCCTCATGGTTTGTTTCAGCTCTCTGTTGTGCGCTACTCGGCCGTGCTCACTAACGGCTACCAGCAAGGAAAAATAGCCCACGAAACCTTTATTGTGACGGATGCCTTCCCCTTACCCGTAGAGGGCACAGAGACACGTGTGAATGCACAGGAGCAAGCTTATGAGTACGTGGGAGCTTATGTCGACTCTCAAAAAGCTGAGAAACGTCCGGAGAATATCGTCGGCTGGTATCATTCTCATCCAGGGTACGGATGTTGGTTGTCCGGGATCGACGTCAATACACAGATGAACCAACAAAAATTTACCGATCCTTTCCTCGCAGTTGTTATTGATCCAGATAGAACTATATCTGCTGGGAAGGTGGATATTGGAGCTTTTAGAACCTACCCTGAAGGGCATAAGGGGAAGAGCGACGAGGAGGGAGAATACCAGACTATTCCTCTAGCGAAGATTGAGGATTTCGGAGCCCATACTAACCAGTGTGTCTATTTTCTTCTGCCTGAAAACGAGTCCAATATTGACAATGTACAGGTATTATACTCTCGAGGTCTCCCACTTCAAATCCTCTCTCGATACCCACCTTCTCGATCTTCTATGGAATAAGTACTGGGTCTCAACGCTATCGCAATCTCCACTGTTTACCAATCGCGATTACTCTACAAAGCAGATGGTCGATTTGTCTCAGAAGATTCACAAGACGGAGCACGCGATACTTGCCGGAGCCAGTAAGAGCAACAGATCGTCGCTTCTTGCTCCCAGTATAACCGGCAAGCCGCATGCTGAAAGCCAACTCGACAAGGTTGTCAAGGATAGTAACAAGATTGCCTCTGAAGAAATCACTGGCCTTTTCAGTAGTGTTGTGAAAGACCGGGTGTTTGGGGGGGTGGATGTCGTCACCTCGACAAGGAAACAGTCCTGAGAGTCCCTCCATAGGACAATGGGTTGGTTAAATTAGAGGTTTTGTTTGGCCCGGTAGTGCCGGCGGTGGGGGATGGCGTTCCCGGGTCTCCTTTTTATATTCGATATAGCCCTTAAAAAGTAGGTCCACTAGATATTTATCTCTCAGGCTGGAATTATAGAACAACAAAATTCGTGAGTGAACGGTTTGGTGTGGTGCTTGAATTTGACATTTCCCTATTCTACGTAAGGTGGCCGGCCAGTATTAAGGGATAGGGTTTGGTGTACAACAGAGGTCAAACAGTCAATATCTACAATCTACAGCACGCTTTATCTCTAGCATGCCAGCTTTCCAGCTCCCTGAGCCCATGTCTGCGCTCCTGTCAGTCTTAAAGCATAAAGAATAGGAGAAGGGTACCTGCGTAGCTACCCAAAATTAATATTGTCAAGCATAGGCCAACCACAATACTGGTGCCAGCATAAATGTAGTCATGGCCAGCTGCTTCCTTGTTAGCGGTTTGTTCTCTTCGCAATATTCTTGGAAAAACGCACTCCTTAGGCCTCGAACTTCCACCACGAAGGTAGACACGGTAGTCAAACACCCACAAAATCCATCGCCCAATCCCTCTAACACATCACAAGTATTCCCTCCAGAATGCACATATCTCCCAGCCGACAGCCCAGCCAACACCGCCGTGCCCAGCATATTCACCATGAAGGTTCCCAACGGAAACGTTTGACACACCGGATTCCCCAACCGAGACACCCAAAATCTCATGATAGCCCCCGGTGGAGAGAATACACAAGCGAGCAACACATCCCCCCTCCACTTCTTGATAAGCACCGCCATAATCACCGATGTCATCCACATTCCGAATCCAATCGGCACAGCCAACGCGTCGGTCCAGCGAAAGGGCAACTTTCCCAAAAGCCCCCTAGAAAATACACCTAAATGGGCCCCAACCTGTAGCCCACCAAACGATATCGCGATAGTGCCAATAACGTAGGCTAGCATAGCCGCTACATCGTCTCTTATTCTCCGATCGCGATGATGGGCCGACGCGGTGTTGGAAAGCTGCTCAAACGCGGCCAGGATGAATGACGAGAAAGTTGTTACGGAGCCACAGTAGCCGGTCGTTAGGCCGATATATAATGGTGTTGTTGTTTTCGTAGAAGTAGGGAAGAGTGACTTGTCCTCGAGGAGGAAGCCCATTATTAGGCTTCCGGCAAACTGTGGCCAGAAGAGGGGTGGTAGAGGGGCCGCTTCGTAGGTTGTTATGGAGACTAAGCCGAGGCGGGAAAGGGTTCCTAGTATGGAGAGGATGATTAGGTAGCTGTGCAGCCGGACAAAGTGGATCAGTTGAGAAGGAGTGGGCTTTTGAGGCGGAAGACAGGATGGAAGGTGCTCAATGTCTGTTGAGAGTTGATGTTCAAGTGGAGCGATGGCTTCTGTTTGGCCTGTGGTGGCCGGGGGTAGGCTCGACATTGCATTGATGGTTCAATGGTTTGAAAGGACAGGACTGCTAGCGGGCCCTGGAGGTTGTCTGTCAATCAGTTCGTACTGTCTGCTGTACAGTAATTGTGCTGGTGAAGCTTGTTACAGGTACAGTACTGTACCATGAAGTAAAGCTAGCCACACTTTAACATCTCACGTGCGACAGGCGCCTTGCACTTCTTGACCCTGGGAGATTGTCGAGATCTGCCTTTTGATTCTTATCTGCACGCCTTATCAGGATGCTCTAAGCGGGGTCGCAATTGACTGGTTCTCTTTGTTGGCCTTTCACCACCGGTACAAGTTCCTTCCTTCTGTCTCCTTCCCTCCACTTACCCACTCTCTCCATTGGTGTCCTTCTTCTTCTTCTTCTTCTTCTTCCCTTCGACGCCTTCCTCCAACTTCTAAATCTCCTTGGTCCCTTTCTTTAATTCCCCCCTGCCTACCCACCACCATCACCACGCCCCGCCACCCCGCCGCTCTGTTATTTATTCTTCTCCTCCTTCCGTCGCTCCTTGAGTTTATTCTTCAATCAATCAATTCATCATGTCGTCCCTTCCCGCAAACGTTGTCGTTTCTTCACACCCTTGCTTCATTTCGAAGCTGAGTCTTCTCCGTTCAGCCTCTACACCTACAAAGGAGACTAAGGCGCTCGTTCATGAGCTGTCCCTGCTTCTTGCTACTGAAGCTCTTGGGCGCGCTCTTACGGTTGAGAAGACGGGTGAGAGGGATGTTACTCCTCTTGGTGTTTCGTACGAAGTTGAGAAGGTTACCAAGAGCATCGCTCTGGTTCCCATTCTCCGTAGCGGTCTCGGGATGCTGGAGGGTAGTTTTCTTTCCCTCCCTTTCCTCTCTCTTTGCATATTTCTTCCCCTAGCGCCTGATTCTGACAATTCTCACTTTTAATTAGCCTTTCAAACCCTTCTACCAGAGCCTACACCCGTTCACCATCTCGGCCTTTTTAGGGAGAAGGTCACTCTGCAGCCGGTAGAGTACTACAATAACTTGCCTACACACGTTGATTCGTCCAAGGACGAGAAGAGCTCCCCTTGTGATATCGCCATCGTTCTTGATCCGGTTATTGCTACAGGCGGTACTGCCGAGGCGGCGATTCAAACCTTGAGGGAATGGGGTGTTCCTAAGGTTCTCTCCCTTCATTAGCCTGTTGTCTCCGCCTCACATGTTACTAATTTCACTGGGCTATAGATCCTTGTTGTTAGTATTCTCGGCAGTGAAGAGGGTGTTATTCGTGCTGCTAGCGAAAACAACGGCGAAGGCCTCGACGTGGTTGTCGGAGCCATTGATAGGGAGCTCGGCGGGAAGAACGGGGGAATGATTGTTCCTGGGTACAAAGATTTCTTCAGTCCTCCTTCCTATTATAACCAGCTTGGCTTACCATTCTTAGTGTCGGCGATATTGGCGACCGCTTATTCCTTACTATTGGCAAATAATTAACACCTCAACCCAGGGGTTTTTAGTTTCTCTTGCTCCTGGTCAAAGTCAAAGCTCAAAATCAATTGGGCGTGAACCTGAATTTATTTATTCTTGTTCTCATATTTTTTCAACAATTTTTTTTTTCTTGTGTACTCGAGTAATGTGAAAATGTGGCTGCAAGAAGACAGAATGTTGGAGGAGCAGGGTATAGTATGATGCTACCATAGGAGAAGGTGATTTTTCAATAGAAAGACTTTTTTTGAAAAAGTCCAAGGTTACACGAGTGATTGTTTGTGACACAAGCATTGTTGTTGGTTGCAATATGGTGCAGGGGTATCCTGGTCGGGGCTCATTCCGGGATAGGGCAGGGTTTGCGGAACAGGGTACAAAAGGGTTTGCATCAGGAAAAACTCG
This sequence comes from Tuber calosporum, assembly GCA_003316355.1. Lineage (NCBI taxonomy): Eukaryota > Fungi > Ascomycota > Pezizomycetes > Pezizales > Tuberaceae > Tuber > Tuber calosporum. The sequence continues at coordinate 9,867 of QFET01008226.1, read as the reverse complement.
GATGCGGCCGAGAGTTTAAAGTGCTGCATGATACAGTATATACGAGCATTCACACTCTGTGCCGCATAACATCAATTACCCAGCACAGCACAGTATCATACCTCACACCGTTTCCGCACGCCCGAACGTCCCAACGTGACCCTGAACATCATATCAGACCCCAAGACAACACACCAGCTACTTAGGTATTCTGCTTGAATGCCTAAGACATCATGCCTCGTGCAGGGAAATATTGGGGGGGGGGGTTATCCTAGCATACTGTATTAGGAGACTACCTACACCCTGAATATGAAAATAGGCCGCGGGGAAGAAGGCCCGCGGACTGGTACTGAGCTCCATCAAGACGACAGACCTCCAATCTCCTCGACAGATACCAGTTTAAATATCCATTGCCCTGGGTAAGCAGGGAGAGTACGGTATCATAATAAGAGAGGCAGAGAAAGAAAGAAAAAGTAAATCACAGACTACAGTACTATACGATAATATGCCCACGTACACTACCATAGTCCATCATCCCATTCTCCCTCCGCACCAGCATCAGATCGAAGTGTCACCTCCATCTAGCGATCAAGGTATGATATCTGGAACTGTACTCACCACAGCAAGTGAGAGTATTCTATTCCCCTTTACAATATACTACTTATTATAATATAAGAATATCCCACACCTTTCCAAAGCCTTTCCAGATCACTGTACGATACGATACGAACAAAGTTACTTGTATAATACACATCACACATCACCCCACCTTCTCTCTACCTCTCCCCTCTGAAACATTCGAAAGAGCGTTTGTTTCATTCCACATTGCTTTTGTAAACCCCCCCTTGATAATTCCTAAGACGGAAGTTTATGTAAAAGCAAAGGACTATCGAAGATCCCACCCTATCCATCCATCCATCCATCCATCCGGCACTTTTGAAACTATCATACTATGCTACACGCGGAAAAGTGCCACTAGAAGTATACTTGTAGTATGATATCTTATCTCGGAAGGATCCAGAACGAATGACACGTCATGATCCTTGACTAAACCCACCACCACCATACAATCAAAAAAATCAAAAAAAATCAAATAAAAGACAACACAAAGCCCTAACCCAACCTCACATCATACCCAGCACTCACGTACAGCATGATACCCTAACAAACAACACACATATACCAAATCCCTAACCCAAAGCATCTCAGCAATCCACCCGGCCATGATACCATACCACACCATACCAAGTCACGATACAAGAACAAAGTAGAGGAAAGGAGAGGGAAGAAGCACCAAAATCAACACGTTCACCTCCACTTCCACCATCGGAATTCCCACTCGCGGTGATCGTCCCCGTGGCGGTGGTGGAGCTTTGGACTGGGGGGTTCATGATGTGATATCTTGGTGTGTTTATATGTTATTATAGAGTGGATTTTTAAAATGAGTAGAGTGGATGGGTTGGGAATTGCTCTCGTCGAGTTGCGCGCTTGTCGGGGTCGTGGTGGGCTCTTCTTGGGGTCGTTGGGGGATTGTTATATAGGGACTTTGGATTGAGCGGGTTCTGGGGAAAACATGATGGGTGTATTTTTTATTTTACCTTTCCTCCCCCTTCCTTCGCACTTGGTAAATCGGGGTGAGTCGTGTGGATGGGTCCTGTCGTTCGCTGCGACTGGTAGAGCTATGCTCTCTTGCATCGTTGTGGTTCTGGACCCAAAACCCGCAGAGTGATATGATGGAAAAGGCGCTGAGGAATCGTCTGGTCCAGCTTTCACACCCTCAAGTCTAAAAGTATAAATGACGAGATTTATTTAGCCTTTCTGAATATCTGTGGCAGTCGTGGAAAAAAGAGTTTCTCCTTTACTATAATAACTTAATTTCGCATGATATGGTGGGCGACCATGAATCCGAGTGATACCACATGAACCCCTTGTGCAACCCGATATCAGAGGTCGGGCATCATACAACAGAAAATACTCCCGAAAACCTTATACCGTATGATACCAGTCTAGCTTCCACTTGTACGCTAGGTTGACCTTGCCCTACAGAGAAGTTCCATCACTGTAAGCTTTAATCACCGGTAGCCAGAACGGTAAACTTGCACACAACAAGCAACCGCACGGCACGCAAGACAGGACATTGCGAGAAAGAGATAAAAAGGGCATTCACTATTCTATAGTCGAATCCAGCTTCGGTAATAACTTGCCAGCAACCAGAATGACAATAACATATCGCACAATAACCCCACATTTCGAAACTCCACTCCACCTTATATCACATGCACCCACCACCTCCAGCACAGACATTTGGGGGAGGTGCCAAATATTAAACTTCCCGTATTCCACTCTCAGAGGAATATCACGATCGCGCTAAACACAAACCTCCCCGGCCGTCTCTCGTATCCTCTCAATAACATCCTTCAGGATACCCGCTTCCATTCCCCCACCTTCAGGGCTGATCCCCTCAAGGGCCTTCCTAACTGGCGTCAGAAACCTCCCCTCAACCCTCTCTGCAAACTCCCTCTTGCTAACCCCCAATTTCTCCCTGCACACGGGCGAAAGAACAAGAAAGTAGTAAAGATTCGCCGTCGCTATGAGCGCCGGATAGTAATTCTTAAAGTCATCGGAATCACTAATCTCCACCTCCGGGAACAGCACATCAAATAATTCTTCCAGACAAACCGGGGATGCAAATATTGAGTTTAATTTTGGTGGTGTTGATAGAGAAGCGGATAGGATTTCGTCCTTTAGAATGCCGACCACCGCAGCCTTGAGCGTTTCAAAGGGGCAGTGCTCCAGGGTGTCTTTAATATAGGCCAGTCGGACAGCCTCGTCCGGGTGCTTGCTTATGCACGTTGACACATGATAATGCGCGAGAAAGCGGGCCTGCGGGGAAGAAGAGGTGGCGGAAATAGCAGCAAAAGTCTGGAGGTAGAGAAGGAAGTCGTCCAATTCTGGTGGGCTGCCGAGGCCCCCGCCCTGGTGGAGAGCGAGGGCACCGAGGAAGAGTACTGCATCAACAACAGCGGGTTGGTGCTGGCCGGAGCCATTGACTAGAAAGCTCTGGGATATGTCGGAATGGTTCGGGAATATGCTGAGGGACGAAAGGGGATAATGGGTGAGGCGTTGCGCTAGGAGAAATAGAGCTCCCGTTTTAGAAAGAGGAATGTCGTCGGCTGACGAGGGTGGCGCTGGGTCTTCGTTGTCTTCGTCAGTGGGCGATTCTGGCTCTGAAACAATTAGCCTTAAAATAGCATTGTTATCAATAGCCATCTAACACCTACCCTGTTTGTTTTCACAAATCTTCATAAGCTCATCCTCCCTTAGGCCCAAGGCCTCACATAGTCCCTCGATGTCCTCCGCGAGAGCCTTAACCTCCCGTTGCACCGCCCTCTCAGCTCTTTCATCGTCGATCGCAGTCTCCCCGCCGGGAACTTTGCTTTTGCCCTTTCTCACAACTTCAGAGTCGTACCGCCCTGCCCACCCCACAACCAACCCCCTCCCCGTGATATTCCGAGTGCGTAAGAGATAGAGCTCCAGAACATGTGACAAGAAAGACTGCAAAAGACGGGCCTGGAGGGTGGTTTCAGGAGAATCACCCCCAGGTTCTTTGGCCGGTTCATCCCTACCCGTAGGAATTGGTGCGGGTGAGGGGTTCATACTACTTGTCGAGGCGCGTGGTGGTAGCGGTGGTCGCTCACCTTTCACTGCGCTCTGCCTCCTGGGTACCACTAATGTGGGTTTAACGAGCTCCGCAAACTCCAACAGCCCTCTCAATACCCCGTCAACATCCTGCCTGTCGAGCCACTGCACAGCTTTCGTAAAAGCTCCCAATAAGGTCGTCAACTGCGTGGATAAAAATCTCGAAGGAAATTTGGTAAATATTCTTGGGTGGACAATCGATAAGGCGGATAACAGGGCATGGAATTTCCTCAACGCATTTCCAGTAGTTTCTTTCCTTGACTTTTCTTTCGCCTCTTTCACTTCTTTATCCTCCTCCTCATCGCCGTCGCCATCATCATCATCATCATCATCATCACCGGCATATCCGTCTTCATCCTCAGTTAGCGGGGGTGACCAGTTAATGGCGGATAGCGACTCGACAATCTTTATAAAAACCTCCCGGGGATTTCCTTTAGCAGCTGCGAAAGCGATATGTGATTCGGTCAACTGAAGGGTTGCTGGGGACAGTGACTCGAGGAATGGCAATAATACTGAGATCAAATCCCAAGAGATCTCACGAGCCAGGTCATCCTATGCACTCGCTTCGTCAGCATCTGCTCCAATCCACGTCAGGAAAAAGTGAGCAAACATGAGTTTCTAAAATCTCCCCCAAAACCTCTAACAGCTTGTGTTGCTCATCCTGGGAGAAGACCTCGTGGGCGTACGAAAGGTGAACATCGAGGATAGTGGAGTAGGAGATAAAGTCGTCCGCCTAAAGACTCCCCTTTCATGTCAGGTCTTTGGAAAAATGGGAGAGAAAGGAGTGAGTATTACAGGAATCTCCTCAGCAGCCGTCTTTATCGCATTTATCGCATTTTCAAGCGTCACGACCCTATCCATTTCGTCCATCTTGGGTTTGTTGGAGCAAAAAGTTGGCTCGGAGTGAAGCAGGATTTGGGCGGGGAGGAAGAGATATGAGGCTCAACTCACCGAGAGGGGCTCGGTGACGCAAGATATTTTGAAAGCTGAAACTTCTCGGGAGGCATGTAACACATCATTCTGGACGGCATAGAAATTGCTATTTGTGCAATCGTTCATACCCGTGTTCGGAGACGAAATGTATAAGATAGAATTGTGTGTTTTTTTTTTAGAGACCGTCAAGGCATCTTTGTTGAATTGAGTACTCTGTAATTATATGGTCAGCTTTTCTGGTTCCTGATTCCGGGTATGATAGCATCCCTGAGCTCGGGCCAAGACAACAAGCCCACAGTCCAAAGCCCCGCAAGAAGTCAAGGAACAGTTAGACTATCGTAATTACCTGAGATTGACCAGCCAAGTACGTCCTTGCCTGTTCCGGTTAATACGGTGCTATGTATAGTTTCCTCCCCTTGTCAAAGCCACTTGTATGAAAACCCACCCCACAGGCACTTGTAGAGCCCAATACGGTAACGCCAGAGCAGCCGTCTGGGTCTTGGAGCTCGTCAAGGCACAAGACAGTAGTAACTTACCAGTAACCTATAAGCACAAGTACAGCTCATCCCTTTTGAGACCGCTCTGAAGCACTCTGGGATACTAGGATAAGAGCCTAGGAGTGCAGGCTCTCCATGTAGGATAGTTGAACAATGGAAGATGACATGATACGTACCGACGCCTGTCTACTGAAGCAACAGAAGGCGTACCGAGCATGTATAGTGCCGGCACAATGTATGATATAGTCATATGGCGCCGGGCACTTGAAATCGGCATCATGGGTAATTCATCGTGCTTACATAATACATGCAAAATGCTGGGACATGGCCAAAACAACCTTGAACAGCACCATATTGTACATGGTTAATCCGGGGTTTCGCTGTGTCCGCAGATAATGCTCTTATTGAAAATCGGAAGATATAGAGAGGGGTGCCTTTTGAGCGCTTGTGTCAAGCCACATCTTCCTAAAGACATGGTTGTGGTTGGAAATTTTGATTGTGTTGTTGGCTTTTGGCTGATGTCAGGTGCCCGACACCAGCGGTGTACGGTACTTGTACACAGAACCGATCGGTTGTGTATTCAAGAACGACCTCTTGCACTGTACAAGCACTAAGTACACGTACCGTACTGTGTACATACGCTCTGGAAAGTGTCAAAAAGGCTTTCAAAAAAAAAAGGGTGTCGAAAACTCAGTGATGAGCTCCTACTGTAGAACACCCCCTGCATTAGGTCCCTCGTCACCAAAATTCAGCGCACAGAAAATGGCAAAAGTGGGGGGGATAAAAGGGTATCCGCGCTTGCACATGGATGCCCACTCGTGCTCGCAGAACATCTCCTTCGGCAAATCTCTCATTGAAATATATTGCAGCACTGAGCACAGTGCCCTGCTCAGAACCTGTCCGAAATCAAGGAGAGGAATGAATGTCTTCCACAGTGCTCTCTTGTGCCCTACGGGTATGGGTAAATGTACCGCACGAGCACGATGCTCTACAGTGCCACCGTAGTAAGGCACCGTGTTCAGCCGCCTGCGCAGTTCCCATACCGGGGGCCGCGGGAAAGGTTGCGGGAGAGACTGTTTTTCCCTCTCACTTGGCTGTTGAATTGGTTTCAATTCGTTGAGATTCTCTATCATACTGTGCAACGAGCTTGAAGGTAAGCCCGGTGAAACGGCCAAGTACGAGTGCTCTACAACAGTGGCCAAGGACTCGTTCCAGCAACCAACCCAACCTCAGAGCCTTAGGTTGGACCACCGATGATGTGCTCGAGTACCGGTACCGGCTCTGCTTGTACGAGTACTTGTACCATACTCGTACTCGAGTACACACCTCTGGCCAAGTGCCGGGCCAATTTCGCCAGTGCCCCCCCCCCCACATTGCAAATATCCGAGTAATACTTGTTTGGCTCCCGTCAAAAATTTTCATTTTTGCACAGTCAAGTCTCCCGCTGGGGTATATGTGCTCAAAAATAAACGAAAAAACGACTCATCTATCATACGTACAGTGCCGCACTTAGGAGGGGGGCTACATTGGGGAGGCCTTATTTCTTGATGTTCGTGTTTGTGGCTCCTTAACCAGGGATCGGGTTTGGGCGTTTTCTGGGATCCCGTTTGAGAACCTGTTGCGCTGTCAGGTGCAAACCGCTTCAAACCTTCCCCCTCCACAAGGCCCAAACCTACCGTAGGTCAGACGGGTATCCACAGACCCCGAATTTCTCAAATATCGAACTCTTGTAAGATAGCTGAGATCTAGCCCTCGGTGTGAGCCGTTTAATTTTTGCAAGAAGGAAGAATTTGGGGAGCCTAAATTGTTGAATGTCCGAGTACTGTTACGGGATGATACACTTGAAGATTTTAGGCGGGTGTGAAGCAAGTTCCCAGATATTCGCAGCACGGAATACTAGGCAAAAGTGCATGATATTATGATATCACACTTGGTTGACTGGTGGGGCAACCATGTGTCGGCAGCGGGCTTAACCTATGTGATTAACTGCCTAAGCAACGACAACACTGGTATTCGTGTGCTCAGGCAATTTCGATTCCCTTTCAATCCTGGATCCGCTTTGGAGCTTTGCATCTCCCCCAGTAACCTGCTCTTTTTCCCCAGCAAACAAGCCTTGCCTAGCTCACATTGTACGAGTAGTTAACAAGTTTATTTATATATATATTATAGCACTCGCAACCCGACTTTCAATTGGCGAAGAGTGCGGTGTTGGGGCGTAATCTCTATCAATAGAACCGAGCATGGTATCATACTGTTCCCTGCAGTACGAGTACCGTACAGTACAAGGATAGGGAACAATTAACCTGAACAGACAGGGTATATTTGGGTGGTTAACCTTGGATAACTGTTCGATGACCTCTTTGCCGGGCCCTGTACTGAACGCTACAGTAAGCAAGCAGTACTCGAGTAATCCTCGGCGTGCACTCGCAGGAAGATCCTCCAAAAATGCTCACGACAGTTGGCAATCCCTCAGCCAGTCTTGTCCACAGACATGTTTCCTCATCCTGTCCTTTTTTGCAGGCCACTACTGCCTTTTTCTTCTTCTTTATTTCTTTTTTTTTTCACCCTCTCCCTTGAAGTGCATTTGGAGGGCTTTGGGGCCTTTCCAGCAGCGGGCGGCTCGCGGGGTAAACAATTTGTCTTGGTTTCTTGAGAAGGAGAGAGACATCGAAGCGGTAATCTCATGCCAGCAACCCATAGCGAAGGGGGGGGCGGGGAGGAGAAGCAAAAAAAAGAGGAGGAAAAAAAAAAAAAAAACGATCTGATAATCACCACGAAAGGGCAATGGGCAAGTACGGTAATATATCGAATCCTGACTACACATCGAATCTTTTCTCGCGCAGCTTTCCTTGCTTTTATTTTTCCAGTCTTTATTCTTGGAATTATGAATTGACCTACTCGTGCGGCTTCCGAGGAGCAGCGGCTCAGAGCCAACTGGGGGTGAGGATGCACTTCACTCGCATATGGCCCGCTTTTTTCTGGGCGTGGTTGGTTGTGAGCATCAGACAAGAACACGTCAATGCTGTAATGTACTGTGGGGAGATCACAATCCGCCTTACAACTACACCTCTGGTCCGCCTAAGATACCCTTACACAGCGAATACCAGTCACTGATCCTATAATTCACTGGCTGAGAATTTGGGGCTCTGGCTTGTGGCATTCGATGATTGAAAGATGATGGAAAGGCCAGACACACTTGAAACACAGGCAAAGTGCCCAATAATGGCATCACCAACGGTGATAGCGCTAGAAAAAATGGCCCAGAACTGCAAGCTGATGTTTCATGAGGCTCCCAAAAAGCATAACACTTCTCCGCACAAACAAGTGTTGGCTGGCCGATTGGAAGCTTGTTCAGCGATCCAGATACTGCAGCCTGACAACCCCCACCCACCCTTCAACC
>QFET01008223.1:0-21219 GCA_003316355.1 Tuber calosporum | reverse complement strand
CGATATTCCAGGACCCTTGCCTCTCTACTCTTCCTCCAACTTTGTCTCCCCTCATTATCACAAGCGCAGAGCAGAACACAGATGGGCTGTTCCACCTCCCCTCCACGATGATGATGGCTACCCAGTCTTTTACACAGTTATTGATAAAGGAAAAGAAAGAGAAATACCGGATAACGACCAAGGATGGGACCTACCTACTCCAGAGGCTTCAGTTGATTTTAAGGACTGCTATTTTGATAAGCCCTCTTCACAGCTTGACCTGCGCGGATTTCAGCTTACCAACTACATGAAAGGAAAGTCGTACTACAGCATTCGAAATGCTACCCAGAAAGACCCTCTCCTTGGGGTAGTTACCAAGGCTATCGACCACCCTGAATGGCTGTTATATGTTGGAGTTCTTGTCAGAAAGGGGAAGGATGACAGTAGAGACTGTCCTTATGTCCCCTATGAAGCAATCTAACAAGGTGTTAAGATCAGATGCGAAATTGTGTGTATTACCCATAAACAAATGGCACATATGGGTTGGCAGAAATGATTTGAATATGCTTCAAGACACTTCTACTGGCTCTCCATGAGGAACGATTTTAAAGACTATGTCCGCAGATGCCACCTATGCCAGCTCAACAAGCAACCTACCTCTGTCCCTGAAGGATCAGTCACCTTCCTACCTGTCCCCAGGCAGCCATTCTCGTCCATTGCAATTGACTTTGCAGGACCCTTCCCTAGCGATTCCAATCTTGAACTCATCATGGTTGTCTTGGACCGATTGAGTGGCTTTACCTACCTCAAACCAGTCTCCCAGAACATTGCAGCTATCGAAACCGCCCACACCCTCATTGAGCGAGTCTTCTCCATTCCTGGTTTCCCTACCTCTCTAGTCTCTGACAGAGACCCCAAGTTTACCTCACGCTTTTGGATACAGCTTATGGCCAATCTCAATGTTGATCTCTACATGGCTACAGCTTACCATCACCAGACCAAGGGACAGACTGAGCACAGTATCAGAACTTTCGCCAATGCCTTATGAACTATGTTAACCCTAAAGGAACCAAGTGTGTTCGCCACCTACCTCACGTCCAGACTGCAATCAATGCAGCCCCCAGTGACTGCACTGAACCCTCTCCCTTCAGAAATCACCTTTGGCAGACTACCAAACCTCCTCCCTAGCGTCAGAGTTCTCCCCACTTCAGTACCATCGGCAGACGAGATTGCTTCCCAGATCAAGAAGATCCAGCAACTCGCCAGAGATGCCCTCAAGAAGGCCAGAGCACGCCAAACCACCTCCTGCGAAAACAGAAGAAAGGATGGACCCACAATCATCCCTAACGAAACTGAAGTTATCCTCAAGTCAGCACCTTATGTCCTTAACGATTGACGAAATCACAAGCTAGTTGGACCGTGGAGAGGACCCTTCTCAGTGAGCGAAGGACCTGATAGACATAACAACTATAAACTCATACTCCCCCCTGTGATGGCAGGAATCCACTCATGGATCCATCGCAGCCATCTTCGGATTTACCTGAGACACAACCCCTTCGCCTTCCCAGGAACACCTGAGCCCATATCAAAATAACCTGTCACCATCGATGCCAGTGGACAAGAGCAATGGGAAATCGAAAAGATACCAAAAGATCGAATCTATCGCAGAAAAGACAGTTATTGATCCATTGGAAAGGGTATGACGAAATCGAAATAACGTGGGAACCCCTCTTCAACCTAGAAGGCGCTAGCACCCTCATCAGATCCTACTGGTTCGATACCTACAATGAATCTATACCTTTCAGACTTCCTTGGTCACATGGCGAGACTTTCTCTGCCTGGACACTTCAGAAACCCGACTATGCACCCCTATCACCTGAGCTTGACCCTGACGGATTTTGGACACCCCTGCAAGACTCAGACTACTCTGAATCCAAAACCAGCACAACACTCTCCACCTTGGATGAATCTGAGATGGAAAGCTAACTGCTTCATGATATTGTGTTCGCTACTATGGGGCTTATAAAGGTGTAAGGTCCTGACACCAGTGATGGATATATGTTTACTGATTAAGTTTTCTGTTTTGAAATTGAGTGGAATACACCCAAGGTGGGTTAGTTATTAAGCCCTTTGGGATATTCCTTGTTTGTTTGTTTGTTTTATTTCTTTTAAGGGGAATGTAACGGAATCCTATTATTGTTCTACTATTGCTACTGACTTGATGTTGGTTATTACTTATTTGGGTTTATACCTGATAAGCGCTACTATTTGGTTGTCCCTTCCTACTTGGTTATGACTTCCTAACTGGTTATTCTTTTCTTGTTTCACTTATTACTACCCCTCCTTGCTTCTACCCAGTTGGATATCGCTATCCTCCTGCTATACCTACTAGATTTGTATAGTAGTAGCAATCTCTTGTTCCTTCCTGTTTGGATTCCATTACTTGTTTTGTTAGCTCCATCCTGTCGCTTTTAACCCTCTGTTTTTGGAATATGGTTACCTTGGTATGCTGCCTCTGTTAGCATTTTTGTTGGACTGGATGTTTGCGCTTTGGTTTAGTTTTTCTAGCTACAATCTTTTGTATTTAAAGAGCCTGCAATCCTTTAAGGATTCGGACTCTCAACCCTCACAGGACTATCATCTTTAATACTAAAAGTTGAACAGTGACTCTATTAGTTCCATACCTTTTATCTTGTCTATTGAAGACCTATCCATCAACGCTTCTCCCCCTATCCTTACAGTATCTTCCGAGTCCATTTGGGATTCCCGAGATACTTGGGAGTAGGTTACACCTATGAGCAAAAGTGGTTCGCCGCCTGATACTACTCGTTGTAATGGTACGCATACCTTGGTGGCTGAGATTAGCGTTACGCCCAATACCGGACCATGAGGACAGCCCGGTTATATTCATTCAACCCACAGAGAAGTAGTTACCTGTCGCAACTCAGCTGACAGCATAGGATCATAACAGACATCCTCATTTACTCCAAACTGGAGAAGGAACATATTGAATTCGTTAAAAAGGTACTATCTCGATTGGGAGAATATGATCTAGCTGTATCAACCACTAAGTCAGTATTTCATATAGACACATTTGAGTTTTTAGAATATAGTGTGACAAAAATCAGAGTCACCATTAGTGAAAGAAAAGTCAAAAGCATTAAGAATTAGAAAGGACCAAGGTTCGTGAAAGAAGTGCATATATTCATTTGGTTTGCCAATATAAACCAACATTTCCTTAAAGATTTCTCCAAAATGTACAAACCTATTACTGTAGCCATATAGGGTGACCCTAGGAAAATTAGGGGGGACAAGAACAATATTGGGCATTTGAGGAACTTAAGCTAAAGTTCATCTAGTCACCAATACTCTGTCATCTTTATCTGGACATAGAAACTATTGTAGTGACCAATGCTAGAAACCTTGCTCTAGGATGTTTCCTTTCGCAGTTCATGGACAAAAAACTGTATCTAGTGGCATTTCACTCCAGGAAACTAATTTATCACCGAAAGAAATTATGAGCTATATGATAAGGAACTCCTAGAGATTTAGGAAGTATTCAAAGTATAGGAGCACTACCTGGTCAGCACAGAATTATGAGTATCGATCTGTACTGATCACCAAAACCTACAGAATTTCTATACAAGTAAGGTATGGAATCTATGACCGGGAGAATGGGCTCAAAAATTGCAGAACTACAATTTCAAAATTTTCCATTGGCCTGGACAAGGGGGCGGATAACCAGATGCACTTAGCTGATGGCCTGAGTAACTTCCAGACGAGGGAGCAGCGCATAGCTAATAGTCAATACTCAAGTCTTTTCACTTCCAAATCATACTGGTGCATTTAAACCAACAAGAGAGTGAGGAAAAATTAATCGGCACAGAGACTACACATTCTTTGCGGATAAAATTGCTATCCCCTTAGGCACGAATACCTAAAAATAGGTGCCACCTTGCAGCTGGACATGACATGTATGCCCTAGAGGATTTCATAATGCCAGCCACAGGTCAATGGCTGGTAGAAGCATGAATTGCAGTTGGATTGGCACCTGGAATATACAGACTATTAAAACAAAGAAGTGGAATGGCAGCCAAGTATGGATTGAGTATTGGCAGAGGAGTAATCGACTCTGATTAAACTGGGAAAGTCAAGGTTATCATAATTAATAATGGAAAACCAGATTGCCAGGTCCACATAGGGGATTGAATGGCACAAATGATTACAGAGAACATAAACATATCTCAGGCTATAGAAGTTGACAGACTTGAAGATACTACAATAGGCAAAAGCAGATTCAGAAGAACAAATGTCTTACCAAGACGATCCACCAGTATACAGAAACAGTATAACCTACTCCCTAATATATTGAGAATTCAAAAGAGCGTATGAAGATACTATTAGGATAGGGGAAGAAGCGTCCATGGATAGGTCTTCAATAGACAAGGTAAAAGGTTTTGAACTAATAGAGTGACTGTTCACCTTGGAGTATTAAAGATGATAATCCTCTGCAGCTTGAGAGTGAGTATTCTTCAGAGGTTGCAGGCTCTTTAAATACAAAAGATTTCAGCTAGTAAAACTTAACAAAAGTGGTAACATCCTGTAAAACAAATTTGCTAACAGAAGTAGCATAACAAGATAACCATATTCTGAGAAAAGATAGTTAAGTGCCATAGGATATAGCTAACAAAATAGGCAATGCAATCCAAACAAGGATGAACAAGCAATCGCTAATACTATACAAATCCAGTAGGTATACCTGGAGAATGACAATACCCAAATTGGTACAAGCAAGAAGGGGTAGTGATAAGCGATATAAGGAAATAATAACAAGTTAGGAAGTCATAACCAAGTAGGAAGGGACAACCAAATAGTAGTGCTTATCAAATATAAACTCAATTAAGAAATACCTAACATCAAGTCAATAGTAATAGTAGCAAAATAGTAGGATTATGTTACACCCAGGTAGTAGTCGCCTACTTGCAAGCCAACGGGGATGAAAATGAGTTGCAGGATGAAATAGACCATCTAGATAGATAGGACAAATGGAATGTCATAATGTCTCATGTGAAAATGTCCAAAGTCGATATCAGGAAATATGATCTGGCATTATTAAAGACCATTGAAGAGGCAGACTAGAGCGATCAAGGTGGGCAGGAATACAAGGATGAGTCGGAAGCATTAATAAACGAAGGGAACCTATGTCAAGTTGATACTAGACAACTGACAGACGATTATGGTAACGGTGTTTCTCTCCTTCAGACATAATTGAGATGCATTGCAGAAAGCCAATCAGATTGCAGAACTATCCACATCCAAGGAAACTGCAGACTTCCACGCCTGGCCCTGCAGGAGTCCGGCGTTGATGAACACTGAGTGGAGAAGGGTGTTCATTTATGATCAGAGTAAGGTTGAGTTACAATGGCCTTTTTAATTGAACTTAAATAAATATGATTAGCACTCTACTTTGATAAAAACGATTCTCTCGAGAAGAACTTGAATTGAGTGAAGCTTCTGGCCTATGATATTATATTTTAACAGTTTATTCAATTCCTTTATCTTTACATTCCATGAACTTTACTTTGAGTCTTTTGTGTGGTCGCAAGGCTTTGGATATATCTTCCTATAAGGTGCCCCTGTTACAGTATCCTTTCAACTGGATAGTGTCATTGTTGAACTCCAGCTCTTAGTCTATGAGAAACTATACTCAAATATCAGCGCTGTCTTATTAAATATTAGAGACAACCTTTGATTCTTCAATATTGTCACAAGTAATACATTATATAAAAAAAAGAAAGACAAAGAAGAAATAAAAGACGCATTGTAGGACTTTTCACCCAACTGTCTAAGTTTTTTCCTATACATTTAGTGTATCTTATTAATAACCAGTTTTCCTATTGGCATTATATGATAGAAACCAAAGGGTTTAACTATCAATACAACTTAGGCATCAGCATAACAGTCATTGTAGATCTTTGACCATTACTACTTGTAGCAATAATAATCTTTCTGTCTTAGTGGAATTTTATTCTATCTCTGATATGAACACAAAATCAGAATTAGAATATCAAGGATGACCCAGTCCTGCTTAGGATTCCTTTAGGGAAGTAGTTGCCTATTGTTACTCAGCTAATAGCTTAGGATCGTAACACCTATACTTGCCCCGATGTATGTATGCTACACATTACCAGAGGCTCTAGGAATTCCCTTTACCGTATTCTACCCTAGGCCAGAGGATTTTCTAATCACATGAACAATTTTGAATTCTCTTTTCAACTACCTTTTTTTTTTGTCAGATGATATACTTTCTAATCTGCTAAAATATCAATTTCAATTAATAATTCAGGAAGAAACTTATAATTAGTTCTTAGCCCTTTGCTGGAACAATTGTAATTAGTTTTCTAAGGGTATCTTTGTATGGGTAATTTAATTCTCCCTTCATAGTAGCCTATACTGAGGGTTTAAACCATTCTCACATATATTGTCATTCTCAACTCATTTCAAAAGGGTTTCTAAAAGAAATCCTTTAGCATCTTATAACCTACTCTTAAGCATCTTGAGAATTCAAAATTGACTCCGTGGATACCATGGGATTAGTGGGAGAAGTATCCATGAATAATTTCCAAATAAACAAGGTAAAATGTAAAGAACTAATAGAGTCATCATTTGACTTTTACTATTTAAAATGATAGTCCTGTATGGCCTGAGAGTCTGAATCCTTAAAGGATCACAGGCTCTTTAAATTCAAAATAATGTAGCTAGGAAAATTCAACAAAGTGCAAACATCTTGTCGTACTAACATGCTAACATAGGTAGCATGGCAAGGGAAACATATTCACAAAATAGACAGTTAAAGCCGACAGGATAGACCTAACAAAATAATTAGTTGAAACCAAACAAGTAGTAACCTGAGATTGGTAATCCAATACCTCTTGATCAGTTATAATTGAAGGATAGCAATATTAAAATATGTTCAAGCAAGGCCGGAGTAATGATAAGTGAAACAAGGAAAGAATACCCAGTTAGTAAATCATAGCCAAGTAGGAAGGGACAATCTAAGAATAATACTGATCACATATAAACCCTAATAAGTAATAATCAATATCAAGTCAGTAGCTGTAGATATAACATAGTGGGGTTCTGTTACAATTTTCAATCCATAAACTATTTCGCCTGATTGTGATTGGGTCAGAGTGGGTGAGGGGGATTGGTGGTGTTTGTTGTTTATTTTTAGTCAAGTTCAGGCTATGATAGTAGTATTGGTAGTCTGAATATAAGGCTCTATTAGTTTGAAGTAAATTTTTTCACTATACTCTTACAAAACCTACCATCGGGGTTATGTTGTCTTAGCATATATTTTTATTTTCTGATTGTTCTAACAAACACCTACATATCAGAAATATGCTATAAATTTATTTTAGAATATATTCTATTTTGAACTTTCATTGGGATATAATTCTATTGTGGTGTGCTAAACAGAGTAAAAATATTTTTCTTGAAATATATATAAAAATGATGGTACCATTTGACATAATTATATTTTCAGCAAATGGTTACTCATATATACAAAAATGTTTTTTAATAACAATTATTTCAAATTGTAATAGCATGTCACATGCCTCTAATCTATCAATTCCTTTTTAGCCATTAAGTTACATTAAGCCACATACTCATAAGCTATAAAGTCATAATATTAAGCTATAAAGTAGCATTGAGCTACAAAGATATATTGAGCTGTCACACACCCAGTTGGGTGCCCCTGGTTATGAGACAGTCAACATGCCATGATTCCAACCACATACCACAACCTTGGCACAGTTACCCTGCGACCCCGACCCATGCACGTCAACATCAAAAAGAAAAAAAATGAGCCCTTCCACACCTTGCCAGTGCCCTACCCGTAATGTATTGATAATATATTACTTAATCACCATCTACCTGACGAACGCAAGATTGGCATGCATAAATTTATTCTTATGTATGATACCCCTCGGCAGAGCCTCCAAACGGAAAGAATCAAGAAAAGAAGAGGACAAAAAAAACCCTCCGGTAGCGCCAGCATCGTAACAAACCATAAGTCAACAAAATAAACCCTCTATATTTCCTCTCTAGAAAGAAAAAGTTCCTCGTCAGCTTCTAAAATCCATCCTCAATGACATGCTCTCACAATTTACTCAATCGGCCCCTAAACCTCGAGTACAAGTTCTATGTCCATTTTTATACCCCTCGTTCACTGGCGCCTGCACAATTGCGCTTCAATGGCGGTTTACGACCCCTGCGTCCAATAGGGTATGCTACCCCCCCTCTGAACTCACTACCTCTGGGGAAAAATATCGATTGGGCTTACGAATGGCTAATTGCGTATAGAAATGCTCTCCAGCTTCTGCCTCTAGAGGTTACTCCACCGTCAGTGAACCCTCCACAATGGATACCGATCATGCGAATGCGAATGCGAATGCGGGTGAGAAGGAGAAGAAGAACGAAGCTCACCCTGGCGAATCATTCAAATACTCTGCTCCTCCATTAAATTACTATATGTTCCCCCACAAACCCTACAGCCTCAAATCTGATCCCCCACCACTTCCCCAATCCCCGCCATACGGTGATATGCTCTCCCACCCAAAATACAGAGACTACTTTGGAGTCAAATGCGTTCCCGATAAACCCGCCTTATGGCTAAAGCAGCTAAAAGTAGGGCCCTTCTTGCCATCGAAAGTTGAACACCCGAACGTTAGCGGGCTGTTGGTCTTCCTCGAAGCGGCACGGGCGGATAAGGTTGATGTGATAACGGAACTCGTGCTGCGCGAGAGGTGGAAGGATGCTGTATGGATTGTCCGGACCTTACTAGAGCCCATGGGGAGAGGATATGACGGTCTTGATGAAGGGGTTGATCCACTGCAGGGAGTTGTATATACCGCCCTTGGCGGGGGGAAGTTGAAACCCCGGAAGAGGAAAGGCGAAGGGAGGGATCTGGCTGGGATTGCGGGGAAGGTTGGAATTTGGGCTCTTAATAGGGAGATTAAACGGGATGTGGAGCGGCGGAGGAGGGGGTTGAGTATTGTTCTTGGATCGGTTGGTATGATGATTGCCCGGGCGGGTGAGGAGTGCGAGGCCCGGGAGCTTATGGAAATGATCACCCTGCAAAAGAAGGTTCAAAAGGGTGATATTTCGAAGGATGAGTCTCAGGAGAGAGTGAAGGAGTTGTTGGCTCGAGCCGAAGCCAGGGGGACGGAACCAGTGCGAGAAATTCCAAACGAGTATAAGGACCTTCTGCCCACCGCTAGACAGGTACTGGCATATATACATACAGCCGGATTGGTACCTATGGCCGTTTACTCTGCTACCCGGTACCCCCGCCTCCATTTCCTGCGATCGAGGGTAATGGCCTCCATGGCCGACGCTGTATGGCGGGCTCAGGAGGCGATCATAGCACAAGAAGCGGAGGAGAAAGGTATATATGGGGAGCATAGGGGGATGGAGGTTCCGCGGGCACGACAGCGCCTGATGACCTGGGGTTCTGGAACCAGAGACATAATAGAAAGCCCCTGGACGAAGGGCGGGGCACCAGACTGGATAGCGCCCTACGCTGAGCGGGAGACCTGGCTAGAGCTTGTGATGGCCTTAGCGTGTGAAGGTGGATTCGGCCTCGTGGGCACATATCTCTTGGACAGGTTACTGCATAAGCGTAAACAATGTTGGAACTTTGTCAATTACGTCGAGATCTCCTCTAAAGACTACAACCCCGATTGGATCCGCGGGTTGCATGTAGACAAGAAAAGTGATGTGGTAGAGCAATGGGGATTAGAGGGGTATTCGCTCAAGAAGCCCGATATAAAGACTCTTCCGTTTACGCTCCCGGACTGGGTTATACCGGGAGTCGTCAATGCATTGCTAAACTCGGACGCCGAAGGTAGAGGTCCCGAGAGAATTGCCAGCTGCGCATTTTCCATCACGCGAATGATCCCTCCTGGGCTTATCCGCCGCAGCGCGATCGCCCGCGTCTTGCGGTACCCCGAGATCGTACTCGCAGAAAAAGCAAGCTTGACAAAATACATTGCAGGGATCGAGGATGCTCTAGGAAATCATATGAGGTCACTCGAGATCTCTTACACCACACTTCACCAGGCTATCAAGCGGGACAACCTTATCGGCGCAAAGGGGATCTGGGCTGATATAGTTGGAAGGTCTCAGGCCGCTTCGCACCCGGAATGGGCATTGGGAGCGTACCTAATGGCCCTCGTGCGTGGACGGAAGTTGCAGGATGCATTGGATTTATTGAAGCCTAGCCCTAGCGGCAAGACCGAAATTCCAAAGTCGATGTACGCAAGCCCACACATAGCTCCTGCGATCATGATGCTTGCGGTTACGGTAGATAAGTATCCGTTACTAGAATTGGTCGCAATAGCGGTTAAAGAGACCGGCGGGACACACG
The DNA here is from genome assembly GCA_003316355.1 of Tuber calosporum. Classification (NCBI taxonomy): domain Eukaryota; kingdom Fungi; phylum Ascomycota; class Pezizomycetes; order Pezizales; family Tuberaceae; genus Tuber; species Tuber calosporum. The sequence goes on along the minus strand of QFET01008223.1, from coordinate 10,808 downwards.
CTATGTTCTCATCATTACTAAATGCATACCTACGCTTCGGAAGAATCGAACTAGCCCACGGAGTACTAACCTTCATGACGAATCACGGCGTACAACCCGATGCCGTGGATGTCGGCCTGTTGGTACATAACGAGCTCCGCAGGGACGCGAACGCAGCCTACCACCTTGTCGAAGTCGCCACTGGGACCGCTCCGGATCCCTCCCCACCCCCACCAGGGAACCCCAATAGAGTATCCTTCAAAGACCCTCCCGAAGCACAACCACCCATTTACACACCAACAACGGCCATCCCAGGAGTAAAACCAGGAGTCGGCATCTCGCGCGATGCCTGGATCGCGGTCCTCGATCATGCAGTCCGCACTAACGACCCATACCGGACCAAATGGGCGTTGGGCAATCTCGGTGTTGACTCGGCCACAACGCAAGGCATGGATACCAACGTCTTCAACATCCTACTCCGGGGCGCCGCGCACCGCCGCGGCTCATACGTCGGCATGCAAATATGCCAGCGCTTCTGGACCGACCACCCACACCACTGGGAGGACGGAGATGGCCTAGGCAACTTGCTCTCTATTAGAACGGTGCTGCACCAAGCGCTGCGCGAAATGCAGGCGCTGGACCGCCATGCGATGTGGGAAGAGTTGCAGCGCAGGCGGAAGGAGTGGGAGGAGAAACACGAACGGAAGGCCCGGGGGATCAGGTTTGAAGGAGGGGAGGACTGGGACCAGAAGGATAAGAGCGTGGAGGCGATTTGGTATTGTTGGAAGCACATGCGGAGGTTGGGGCTTGAGGTTAAGGAGGTGGAACAATTGGTTCGGGCTAGTCTGAAGATGGAGAGGGTTCAGCGGTAGCCAAGGAGAGGCGGTTCCCGCATACGAGAGATATGTGGGGGAGGGGGGACAGGTCAATACACTGAGTGGATGTGTGTATTTTACGCTATGGCATGAAAGTAATAATATTCGGCGTCCATCCCAAGGGAGGGCCGGGTATATTTAATTATATACACCCCCGCTCTACGGTACTCATTGTAGACCTTTGGATACGGTAACCCACCAACTCCCCAGAGGCATACCGTTAGGCTAAGAGTACTCTAGTACAGAGAGAGCAAAAATCATCGAAATATTCTCGGACCTGGTACTCAAGTACGCACGACATCACGTGATACAATGCCAAGTGCGTGGCAGTGAAACCATTCATTGCTCAGCAGTCATCACTCGAGTACCTGCCTTACGAGTCTACCTATTCATTCCCGGTTTAAGCCTGTTTCAGGTGAAGCTTTTAGGCGATTTGTACTGTGCAAGTGCTCGTGCGCTTGAAAGATTTTCGGTGGGTGTGGGACAAGTTCCTAGATATTAACAGTAGCACAGGATACTATGTAAAAGTGCTTTGTGTCGGTCGCTTGGTACGGGAGGGTTGCTATGTGGCGAACTCTAATGTGGTCATTAAGTAAGCAGCAGCAATTTGGTACAAGTGTGACTTGCCTGGCTGCTATCGATTCTGAGCCGCTTCTGGATCAGCTTTTAAGAGTCTTGCACTGTAAAAGCGTCTTTTTTCCAAGTTCTCGTGGACCCTCTACCAGCACAAGGAAGTGCCAGGAATGCGAGGTCTGAATTTCATGGCTCTTTCACAGATCAGACATCAAAGTAATGCCATGGTTTCGGCTATATCTTGCGCTTAGGCTATATAGAGATATAGACTACGGTATCCCTTGGGCGGATAAAACGTTCAAACTTGCTGCATGATTCGGGCGCAGCTTTTTCAGAGACTTGATCTGAGGCCAGCTAGTTGACCAGGAATGCTTGCGAGTAATTACTTGGGGCCAAGAAAGGTGAGGTTGCACGAGTATTGCAACAATTTTGACAGTCTTATCTTTAAAGAAAATTTTAGTAGACTTCCAAGAGTACTCAAGATATGCAGTTCTTATTCCAATTTTGTTAAATTTCCTAATTGTGCATAAACCATGTTATGGTGTAACTGTGCTTAGGCCCTGTTTGGCATACAAGAAGAATTTGATTTTGGGAACTTGTATGGATTTTTCCACCATAAAAATAAAAAAACAGCAAAGCTCTCTAATGCCATACCTATTACTAAAATATATTTCAAATGCCCCAGCACCCTTTTGTGCCATATTAAATTGATTGTATAACTATTAGTTGTAATTTACTAAAATGGTGTTGGCCCTCTTGTCATCATATGAGGCTTTACAACTAATTTCTCTATGGCTAGGTGGAAGGCCAAGCAAAAAGCCTATCCATGTTGGTCAAGCTTTTTGTATCAACTACTAGCACACTAGTTTGATATTCTACCAGAGGAGTCTGTTTAGCAATAGAAGAAGTGTTCAACATAAAGTTGGATTGTATATAACTCTGCTACTTGCAGACACCTTAAAACTAGTTATAGTTAATAGTTTTTTTATTTGTAGTTGTACTAGTTAAAATATCACTCTAGGGCCTTGATGTCAAATATTTATTTTTGCTTGAGTACATAGCTAGACCTGTAGACTATGTGTACTTTAGTTCAGAAAATATTCATAATCACTCAACCACCCTTGTAGCTAGTTTTATGTCCCAAACCCTGTATGTTACCAAAACAGACCTCTTAGCATTCAAAATTTAAGAATCTCCTTAGGTATCTATTAACTGAAGATTGGTAATCTGGATTTAAGTTGTTGTTGGTCTATTTTGATTTGAAGTAGATTAATATATGAACTTTACAACATTTGCAATGGATACTTCATATAATCTCATAAAGCACTCATATTATAGTCAAACATGATTCTCACAGACCAATTTTCAATAATTGTAGGTGATTATATGAATGTGTTTTTGTTAGAACCAACATGGGGTTTTTTTGCCGATACAAGAAAAACACTTTTGAAGTATAGCAACCAGAAAGACAATTTCAGTAAATCAAAGTTTTGTTTTCATTTGACAGTAACATGCTACTCTATCATGAAGAAAATGTTTAAAATATTTTTTTGAATATGATTCTGCACCAACCAAAACCTGACCCTGGGCACATTATGCTCTAAGTGTAGAAATGACCTACAACTAAGTTACCTATCAGAAAATATTTGGAGATACTATAAGTTTAACATTTAGCCTACATATATTCAATAACTGTACTATCAAGAAACCCTTTAATAATATTTTAAAATCACAAAATTTAATTTGGTATTTAAGGATATCATCTATGAATCAAATTCTGTACCTTGCACTTGTTCTACTTTGTTTTTTTTCACTTTTTGTTTTTAGATCAGAATAATCATCTCTACCTTTTTAGCACAATGGTTGAATCTTTTCTCCTATAGACAAAATCCTATTTCCACCTTCTAAATTTACCAGGTTTAATATCTCATCTTGCTCAATTGTATCTATACCTTGTTTGCTCTCCCTTATGCCTTCAGGGAAGATATGAAAGACAAAGGAGTAGTCATGGTGAATGTTGAACCAAACAGAATAAGGTTAATAGAATGCATAAGAATTAGTAATATTATAGATGGAATAGTAAAAATTCTATGAAGTACTTTGCTATTTTCGAAGTAATTCTCAACACAGGTTCTATAGAGTATGAAAATGATAATTACTCAAATATAGTCAGGGTGCAGGACAATAGTATTGCAGAATAAACTACAATCTTCTCTATCAATACCTTAAGAACTAAGTGACAATTTGCTATTATTTTTCTTCTAACAAGTAGACAAAAAGCATAAGTTATTCTAGATGGTAAAAAGAGGATTAGGCCCAATGTCACTATTCTACATATAAAATTTGCTATTGGTGTCATTGGTTATACAAAAATATTTTCGGAGCTACTGCATATCTACTCGTAGTGTCTGAATTGGTAGTAGAGAATAAATAAATGGTTGGAGGTATGTGTCTGAAAGTGTGCTTTTGATTGATACAGGCTCATATATAGAAAATATCTAGATGAAATAATAAATATTTTGATTTTAAAATCAAATTCTAATTATATATCTTGATTATATTTTCAGGCTTTTTGTGCTTTGAATCTAGAGGTCAACCATGTCTTAGTGGTGGATTAACACTACTTTAACTAATGTTTTAGTATATCAATACTCCAATACTTACTTAATAACAATGTAATATGTATACAAGGAATTGTTACTTCTTCTGACACTATATTGTTTTCAAGATTTTATAACTGTTAGGCTTGAGGGTTTTCATTTTTAGTCCGATTTTATAATTTTTTATGGTAACTAAACTTTGAAGAAAAAATGTAATAACTTTAATTCAAAATAACAAAAGAAGTAGTTGTCCAATTGAGATGAGATAACATACAACAGATGCTCAAGAAGTACAAGATATTTTTAGAGTATAAATCTGCATTTTGATATTTATCACTTTTTTTGATTCAGAAGATGCAATTCATAGTAAAATAGTCTCCTGAATATTTTTTAAGTTTATTAATATCTACTCCACATGACCATAAATCTTGGTATACAAAAAAACATGATTATTTAATATTGGATGCCCAAGTGTAGATTCTAACAAAAATACATTCATATTATTATTCTAAAAATTTCAATTTATTCGGCCTATATTCCTCTCCTCTAGACTTTTAATATTATTCAATTATTAAATCTTAAACCCTGCTTGTAACTGAATCCTACTATGTTTCTATTATTACTACTGACTAGATATTGGTTATTACTTATTTGTGTTTATGGCTGATAAGCGCTACCATTTTGTTGTCCCTTTCTACTCGGTTATGGCTTTCTAACAGGTTATTTTCTCCTTGTTTCACCTTTGATGGCTAACTCCTTGGGTCTACCTATTTGGGTCTTACGATCCTCATGCTATACCTACTGGATTTGTATAGTATTATTGATCAATTGGCCCTACATGTTTGGATTCCATTAATGGTTTTGTAAGTTTCATCTTGTCGCTTTTGACACTCTGTTTCCGGAAAATTGTTACCTTGTTATGCAGCCTCTGTTCGTATGTTGAGAGACAGGATATTTGCGCTGTTGTTAACGTTCCCTAGTTACAATCTTTGTTATTTTTAGAGCCTGCAATCCCTTAAAGGATTCTGATTCACAAGCCTCTCAGGACTATCATCTTTAATACTACATGTTTAACACTAACTCTATTAGATCCACAGCCTTTACCTTGTCTTTTGAAGGCTTATCCATTGATGCTTCTTCCCCTATCCTAATAGTATCTTCCGAGTCACTTTGGGCTTCTCAAGATACTTGTGAGTAGGTTACAAAGCTCATCTTAGCAGTTTTATGACGAGGGAGACTCTAAGGTTTCCGTATCTCAATCATCTTCTGGAGATAAGATATCAGAACATAGTTCCAATATATAAAATGAATAGGAACTAATTGCTATATATTATATAATCTAGTCAATAATAAAACTAGTAAATTAAATACCTTCTAAGCTATCTCCAAAAGTTTATTCTAACTTCCTGACGTCACAGAATTTTATTCCCTTCAAAGGTATCAGGCTATGCTGGAAGATTCAATAAACCAGCATTATAGTAGATAGCCAGAAAAGTATTCATTTCAACTAGCGAATCTTAAGTAACCAAGAATATGCAAATGAGCCAAGTATACTCAAGGGTCTACCTGGATTAAAAACAATAGTACTATGCCTGTCTAATAGTGTAAACCTTTCACAAGTTACCTTATTATTAGTACAATAAGGTTGTTCAAACTAGGGGGATATATAAAATACAAGTACCGCTTATTTCTTGAAATAGAAAGTGGAAAGATTGATTCAGACTAACATATAATATGAAATAGCTACTCAGTTGCTTTTTCAGCCCAGTAGGCTAAGAATTCTTCGGCTGGTAGTCAATCCTGGGAAAGCGCAATATCTGGGGTCTAATTACCTATATAAATATAACCTGAACTCTCGTTCTACAATTACATCCTCCGTCTCCTTTGCACACCCGGCGATTGAAATCTCAACACTACGAGAAATCATCACCACTTTCGTTTCAACTCAACCTCACCCTTTGGCCCTGTCAGGGGGTGGGGACTTGTCTTAATGATTCCTTCCTCTCCGCGCTCATTAGGGTCTACCCCTATGAGCTTCTTCTCTCCTCTTTTGCCATGTTTGTTGATGGTTCCTCTCCTTTTCCCGCTTTTGTTTTACTTCGCTTGGATTTAGTGCTCTGCCTCGCTTAACATTTGCACAGTCGGGAATTCCCTCTGACCTCCTTATACGGCTGGGAGACAGGGTTGCAGTAGGGGGAAACTTTCTACAGGCCTATAGTTGCTCTAGGAGTTTAATGGTTGATTCCCCCACTCTCACTTTGACGAGAACTGCCTAGATGGCCACGCACCCGACTCCGTTGGTCCTAGAGTCTACCCCTCCCTCATCCTCATCTCTTCTCTCCGCTTAACGGTTGATTGGCAGGAACACTACTGCTCCACCCTTCTGCTGGCACCATAATGCCATGATTTCCGGAGGACCTGGCGATTTATATTGTCTCCCACACACTGCCTCCTCCTCTATTGGCCTACAGACCTTCTTCGGCTTGATTCCTTTTGCCTCAACGGGGGCTGCCTGGTGATTTAATTGCCCCCGCTCCCTGCCGTACCCTCCTGGATTAGCGGGATATGGGATGTTGTGCCGTTGGCCAGATTGATGGTTCAGGTTGGTTTCTCGTTTAGGTGTTTTGTTCCCTTTGTGAGTATTGGTTCATGTTCACTGTTGGGCTTTGTTTATTTCCTATATCGCTCGTCTGCAGAGGTGAAAGGTTTACAGTTGTTTGGAAGATTTCAGGCCTGTTTCTCCTTAGTAGTTTTTTCTACCCAAGTGCCTAACTTTGTTATGGTAAGAGGGTCTTTTTAGCTGCGGTGGGATGGGATGGAATGTAGTTGGAGGTTACATTCTGGCATAACTTTCACTTCATGTAGTTTCTGTACCTTAAACAGTAATTCAATGAGATAATCAAAAAAAAAAAAAAAAAAAAAAAAAAAACTCGTTCTACAATAATATAAGAATTATGTAAAGCTATCGGAATATATCATTCTCCAATATACAGCAATGATTACAAAAACATTTGATCAAATATTGCAAATAACTATAGATACCCTACAGTACTAGGATCTTACAAATAGTAAAAGTGAAATGGAAACATGATATAACTGATATAGAATTAAATAATCAGGTGCTATTACCACTATTCTTCTCCCCCTGTATTCTCCATTCAAATTCAAATAAAGATTGTCTTATTTCCTAATAAGACTATTAAGTGTAGTTGATTCTAAGGGTACGTAAAACCTAATAGGCCTATAGTCTTTATTTGTAAACTAAGATTGTCAGGGAAGGTTCGAAGGTAAAGTGATAAAGATTTTGGAGTAAATCTTATTATATTGATAAGATCTGTTGCCCATTATTTGAAAATGGCTAAAGCTGGAGATTTTTGTTTGATAATCTCATCTATTCGATAGTAACGTATATAAACCTGCATGGAGTGCTAGCCATAGCATAAAAGAAACCTTAATTCCAAACGTACATAACAAAAGAAATAAACCTACAAGTTCTCCCCTAGTGGTAACAGTAGCTTAACTCTGTCCAACAATGCCAAGTAGTTCAAAAAGTATAAAGTGAAATAAACTCTAATGATATCATAAGCGTAAGGAAAGATACAAGCACAAATGAAAACCACTCAGTCCGAGTCATACCTGTAGGAGGAGGAGTCAGCAGTAGTGGTTACAGCTGTCAAAGTAGGGGGGAAATTTGAGTGAATAGCACAGATGTATGAGGCAAGACTTAAAATCAAGTCCATGTCGGGCCAACGCAGTGACCCATAGCCTAGTGATAACTGCTAAGAAAGATAAATCAGACATTCTTGTGACTTGGAGGCGTAGTCCTGGATTGCAGGCACAAAGGTCGCATCCATTAAGTCACTTGAACAGCAGGTCGGAGACAGGTTGGCATCGCTCATAGAGGGCTGTGCTGCAAGACAACTCTTGCCACCACACATTTGATAGAATCTTCCAGCAGTAGAGAGGTCAAGGCCAATAAATCGTGTAGGCCCAGTGAGGTTAATACTGTAAGTACATGTAGGATAGGCACAAGAGGTTCCAATCAGCATGTAGGTCCTTACTGCAGTGTTCCTTGATCAGTTTGTATGAGGCGGTTCCTGGAATATAAGGAGGAGTGGCAGAGACTTTGGCTAGCATGTGGTGAGAATTTACTTGTGCGTGTTTAAAACTATCTTTGGTCACCTTGACTAGTAGGTAGCATATCTTATTGAAAGGGAGATTGGAGTGCATAGCAGGAATAAGCTTTGATTAGTCTCATCTGATGGCGATGTACTTGGGCCTGAGGTGCAATGGAGTTGGCTGGAGGAATCTTCTACGTGTAGGAGGAGAATGAAGGAAGACGGAGAGAGGTATACTTCAGCAGCTTGATTTTAGGAGGAAAGCAAGTAAGCTGGCATGCAGTCATCCTGTGTTAGTTTGGGAGGAGCAAGTTCATAGGTAGGAGAAAAGCCTTACATGGTAAGATAGAAATCAGAGTCAATGAGAAGCAATTGGTTACCCACCTCGGGACCTTGCTCTAGAAGACTTACATTTTCCCCATCATGGCAGTGTATGGTATTAGGAGGTCAGCTCTGTATGAGAAGATGGGTAGAAGGAGTCATATTGCAGTAATGGGTGTTAGACTGAGTGAACAGTTATACAATAGGGTCTAAGCGATATGTTGTTATCGCTTTAGTGTTTAAGGTAGACCTGATGAGAGCCGTAGACAATCGGAGTACAATAGAGTAGTTTATAGAGTGAAGGGGAACAAAAGGATTACCGTTCAACCACATATCCTACTGTTAAGGCATTTGTCTGAAGTCTGATGTCTCCTGCTAGCCAGGAGGCTAGTTTTAAATACATGAAATCTTTCCTGCAAGAGCTGAGGCTCTAGAAACCCTCAGCCACAATCATTACTAGTGAGAGTATAGCTACCGGAATCCTGTAGGCCTGCTGGAGTCCTGGAAAGCGTGGAGCTTTTCGCACAACACTGCCACTATCATACTGCTGGTATAAAAGACCTGTTCCTTCCCTTGAGACTCCTGGGGCATAATCCTGGATATCATCTAAAGGATATGGTTAATCAGAGCACTGGAATCTAGAGATCCTAGTAGGGAAATCAAATATAAAAGAAATCAAATCAAATAATGGTAATCTGACAAAAGGATTGCTAACAAGAGTAGTGATAGAGGAACAGGAACATGTATGGATGATAATATTGCCAGCCTGGAGTTCAGGTAGGGGACAATGCCTTAGACGATGGAGGAGAAATGCCTTATAAGACTAAAGGCCCCTTGAGCAAGGGGTAGCATCTAGAAGATTGGTACGGAGGTTTCTATACAAGGGGGGAACCAGTAGCAGAGCTATCAGACTATGGAGGAGGGATGGCAGAAGACGCCATCTAGATAGACAGGAGTAAAGGAATTTGCGGAGCGAATGCATGTTGTGCGCTATTAGATGAGTTCGGTTTTGGGACCGGAGAAGGAAACTCCAAGCGGAGAGGCCTTCCTGTAGAGAAAGGCTTTGGAATTGTTATATGTCTACATGTCCCTATCCCTCTATTATCAGTTTCATTAGAATTTCTTTAGTCACATTATATTCATTTGACTTAATTATCTTTTGAATTTGATTTCCCTACTGGAATCTCTTGATTCTGCCACTCAGATTCCTGCCTGCTTTGAAGGATTAGCAGGATTGTCCCACTGGAGTTCCAAGGGAAGGAACAGGTCTTGAAGACTGGCGATAGTAAAGAGGCAGTGTTGAGGGAAAGCCCCAGACTTTCCTGAACTCCGGCAGGGCTATAGGATTCTAGTAGCTGTACAATCACTGGTCTTGATAATGTCTGCAGGTTTCCAAAGACACAGCTCTTGCAGGCTAGATTTCATGTATTTAAGAGTGGTCTCTAGGCTAGTAGAAGACTTTAGACTTCAGACAGATACCTAGACAATGAATACACTTAGTTGAGCAGTGATCCTATTGTTCCCCTTCACTAAATAAACTACTCTATTCTACTACCCTTGTCTTCGCCTCTCAGCAGGTCTTCCTTAAACACCAAAGCAATAGCAGGCTAGCACTTAGGCTCTAAGTTAGTGGCTGGTAATCTGGTAGCTCAATGTAATATCTAGCTCAACATCGGTTTGTAGCTGGTAATCTAGTGGCTTTATGTAACTTTATAGCTCAATATACCTTGACAATTATATGTAAGCAAATAGCAACACAGAATAGGAATGGTTTCCAAGAAAACCTTTCTTCGGTACTATAAGTAATCATGTCACCTAAGCTCTCATTTACACTCTCCAGTGAAAGAGTGGATCTCTATAACGATATTGAAATTCAGATTCAAGTGGCAATCATCTTGTTGCAAGAGTTAGTAGATGGCTACCCCAACCTTGTAACACTTCCCTGAAGTATCAGGCACCAAGAGGAATGCGTCTCGGTAAGGTATAACAATAGTAACTCAGATCTCAAACTGTCGTGATTTCAAGTTTGTATTACTATTGGCGATCTCGATAAGTTGGTTAACTGCTAACAATTACTATTTCACCAGCTTTTCTAAGTCCTAGACTGTTAAGGTTCGACTATCTATATTGCGCAACCGGCAACGATATATGATTCAGTCTATCAAGACACTTGCTCACTACTATTGCGACTACTCCAAGTCCAATAGTTTTCCTGAGCACTTGATAGAAGAATCTGACAGTCAACTTCAACCAGAGGTCGCTAGAGGGAGAGCGGAATGAAGGCTTGATTTGCTAAAGTTATAGATAGGAAATAACAAAGATGGTTGCGTGAAGAGCTATCT
>QFET01008221.1:0-18588 GCA_003316355.1 Tuber calosporum | reverse complement strand
GAAGAGTGCCTATATAAGGACCTCTAGGCGACTTGTAGTTAGGACTCTTCACGCAACCATCTAGGTTCTTTCCAATATAATTACTTTACCTCTTTACCGTTCCATTCCCCTATTGGCATTGTGCGATAGGAACCATAGGGTTCAGCTATCAAGACAACGTAGGCATAGGCCTAAGAGCAATAGTGGAAATCCGCCTAGTACTACTCATTGCAATAGTACTCCTACCCTGGTGGCTGAGATTAGCGCCATGCCCCGTACCGGACTATTACCGCGGCCCGGTCATATTCATCCCACACAAAGAGAAGTAGTTACCTGTTGCAAAATCAGCTTACAGCATAGGATCGTAACAGTATCGCTATCCTCCTGCAATACCTACTGGATTTGTATAGTATTAGCGATCTGTTGATCCTTCATGTTTGGATTCCATTAATTGTTTTGTTAGCTCTATCTAGTTGCTTATAAACCTCTGTTTTCAGAATATTGTTACATTGTTATGCAGCCTCTGTTAGCATATCTGTTGGACAGGATGTTTGCACTTTTGTTAAGTTTTCCTAGCTATAATCTTTTATATTTAAAGAGCTTGCAATCCCTTAAGGATTGGGACTCTCATGCCTCACAGGACTATCATGTTTAATACTACAAGTTGAACATTCACTCTATTAGTCCTATACCTATTACGTTTTCTATTGAAGACCTATGCATCGACACTTCTCCTCATATCCTAAGAGTATCTTCAGAGTCCTTGTGGGATTCTCGAAATACTTGGGAGCAGGTTACATTTTTTGACCTAGACTCAAGTATACCTTTGATCTTCAGCAGAGAACTGATCACCCTTCGCATACCTTGATCCTGCAGTACTAGTACACCTCCCTGTTACCAAGAAGGCCTTGAGCGGACTCCCGACGAGACCAGCTTACCCTAGCTTGCAACCATTTCGCTTCCCAGACATACAAGAAGGCACGTCACTAGAGGAATAGTAGCATCCTCCTCAGGACCCTATAGTCAAGTGCCAGTAACCCCACCTGTTCCACCATCTTAGGATACAGAACTATCTTCAGTAGATAGCAGTATCAGCAACGAAGAAGAGGACCAAGACTAAGCCCAAGATCCATACTAAGCTCAAGACTAAGACCAAACTCAAGTCTAAGAACAAGTCCTAGAACAGCTCCATCAAGAAGTTCAATCCAAGAAAGAACCAAGCTCAGAACCAGAATTAGATTCCGGCTCAGAGGACGCTCCAGCACCAGCACCCCCAGATTCGCCACCTAAACCACCTAGTCGTCCAAGAGAACCAACAGCACCAAGTCATGCACCAGACCATATCCCTAGTCCACCAAGACCACCAATTCCACCAATTCCACCAAGCAATCCAAGCCCTCCACCAATCGCCTTCTTAGTCTCCCTAGAGGGAAACAATCGTCCTAAATGGCCTGGACCATTTACATTCACAGGAGAAGGAAAAGAGAGAGACCCATTGAGAATCAAGTCATTGTTCTATACTGTCTATCAATACATCGCCGGCTTTGGCATAACTGACGATGTCCTTGAAGCCCTGCAATACTATTAAGCCTATTGCAGAGATAAAGCCCTTAATAAATTGACCCAAGATGAAGCTTACCAAGGAGATCACACAGTTTCTGGACTCATACAGAAATTTGAGGCCTACTTCCTTCCTTCCACATCCACAGATACCATATATGAACAGTGGCTACAAGTGAAGCAAACTAGTAACAGTAAATGAGTACAGATTACCGATACCGTAATCAGACTTGAAACCTTGAGAGACAGTCTCCCCCTAGGAACAATTTAGGACTATTCAGCGAAAGAAAGACTCCTAGATGCCATGGATATCAAACTCAAGCCAGAAGTGAAACCACCTATCACTTCCGATACCTCCTTTCACCACCTGGTGGAGATGGTGGAAAACTGAGATGCAATAGGCCACTCTATATGACTCTATGGATATCGTCAAGTAAATGCAACCTCTAATGCAGTTTCCTAACAAGCACACAAGCGCCCCCAGAACAGCACCCAGCTACATCAACAATGGTTTACCAACAACACCTGTCAGAATTCAAGAGTATCACAGGCTGAGAAGGATCAGCGTACGAGAGACAATGACTCATACTATTGTGGAAAACATGGATACTACTCTGATAGCTGCTTTGAGAAGAAGAAGCAAAGGAGCATCCAGCAGCGAGGAGATGGAGGCCCTAGTGGAACTAGGAGACTCCAGAATGGCAGAAGAACATACCATAGCTAGGAAGACGATCTCCATGTAAAGGAATCAGTCACAGTTACTACAAATATTGCAGTACCTAGTGGAACTCAATCCCAAGCCCTCGAAGCATATATCACAGTCAATGGCCACAAAGAAAAGGCACTATTCGATACAGCAACTAGAGGAGATAACTTGATATCAGAAAAGTTTGTCACTACTCCCCAAATCCCTACCAGAGACCTCGATACCCCTATCAATTTGAAGATGGCAGTTAAAAGATCACACTCAGCAATCAACTATCTAGTACCAAAGCCCGTCATACAGATTGACAAAGATAGTAGTTATATCTCTGCAGTACTAGTCTATTCCCTCGACAACTATGATATCTTTCTAAGAATGCTTTACCTTACTGCACACCATGGTGTAATATATTGTGAAAAAGCTGTTATTATCTTCTATGACAAAGGAATTACCTTGACTTGCAGGAAAGCTAATCATGCAGAGTTTTCAGCCATGAATAAAGCAGATGCCCCTAACATCATTTTCTAGTGTCCTACAGTATTCTCTGGCAAGAGGACAGTGGAATTGCCATCATTGAGTGATGTCAACCACCAAATCCAGCTGATAGACACACTTTCAGACCATAATCTGAGTTTCTTCTTTTTTCCAGCAATGATCCTGCCAGCCTACATAGCATTAATCAAATACTTGAAAGCAAAAGGAATCATTTACCCAAGTGAGTCATACAATCCTGTCAACATATTCCCAAAGTTGAAACCCAAGTGAAAACTTACATGGCTTGTAGACCTTGTACCCTGGAATGATCTTACTATCAAAGACCATTGAGCAATTCCAAACCAAGCCATGATAGTCAGAACTGCGGTCAGAGTAAAGTTCAGATCCACTATAGACCTAGCTAATAGGTGCTTCCAAATTCAAGTTCTGTCTGGCAATGAGACATACAATACTATCAAGATACTCTTTAAATCCTTTGCATGCAGAGCAATGCAGCAAGGAGATGCCAACACCCCTGCTACTGCTGTGAGAGTTATAGAGTTTGTCCTAAATGTAATTATTGGCAAATTCATTTTGGCATACATGGATAATATTACTATCTACTGTGAAACAGTAGAAGACCACATTTTGCACATCAGATCAGTCTTGGGAAGACTGGAGCAGCACCATATCAATGCATTGCCAGCCAAGTGCAAATATTTCGCCACCAAGAAGTCCCTCTTAAGACAGGTTATATGTAAGATGGGAATTTAGGCAAACCCTGAAAGTATTTGCTCCATCCCAGACGGGCCCATTCTCAAATTGAAAAAAGATGTTAAGAGCTTTATTCGAGTTGTGATATTTCCTGCACAATTCCACCGACACTGTGCCTACACTACTGCCCCCCTCTCGGACATAATATCACAACAAGTGTTACAATTACGACTCCTGTATGAGGAAACCGTCCAGCAGGTTAAGCACATGGACAAGGATACAATTCTACTCCCCCCTATATCATATAAGACATCAGCTGATCCAATATACCTCCCCACTGATGCCTCTAAGGTTGGATTAGGAGCAGGGGTCGGCCAAGAACCCTCTCCTGACAAAGCATACCTTGCTACATTCTACAGCAGAAAGTTTGTAACTAGTCAGCTGCACTACCCTGTGAATGAACTGGAACCTTTGGAGATTGTTGATGCTATTCTGGCATTTCATTTGATTCTATATGACACTAAGTTCACTGTTGTGCCGTATAACAAGGCACTATCCTTTTTCCTCAAGCAGACTTACATCCCTTACTAACAAACTAGATGGCGCATATTCCTGCAATCTTATTATTTTGATATCATAGACAGACTTGCCGAAGAGAATGTCCTTGCAGATAGACTATCAATGATCTAAGAAGACACAACTATGAAAGAAGACCAAATATTATAGGCACTACAGAGATGAAGCCTATAAATACCCCCTCCTCTGCCATGAAAAATGTATCAAGCCAGTACCTCAATTTCGCTCATACCCAAGACCCTTTTTCTGCTCTCACTATTCAAGTACCCTCCTACAATCTGACACCTAAACACTACTCCATGTGAAATTTACATCAGGCAACCAGCTCAAACCCCCCCAGCTTCCAAGAAGTAAGTAACTACCAAGATTCGGTTGCACAATCTATGGACAAGGCAGGAGATAACCTTGAGCTTGTAACTACTGCCATTCAAGATTCTGAAACCGTTGAAACCTCTGCTAATTGCAAAAACTCTCTAGACTTATCTCAAGCTACAGAACTTATTGAGCAAGCCAAAGCTCAACTATCTGGCCTTGTAGCGAGAATTAACAATACACCAGGAGATATGCAGCAACTACTGCATCCAGATGCTATATCCCAATTGGAATCCCTTGCAGTCGGCAGCTCGGGAAATATCACCTCCTGTACCACACATACTGAACATGATCCTCAGTGTACATCACTCCCTCTTCAACTGCCAGACAATGAACAGGACCGATTTCTTGAATCTAATAGACACAGAGCCATGCACTGGACAGCCTGTCTTTGGGCCAAGGCTAAACTCATATAAAGGGAAAGAAAACTGGATACTTTCCCTCAGGATGTCGCGATAATCCAGGACCCTTGCCTCACTGCTCCTCCTCCAACTTTGTCTCCCCTTATCATCCCAAGCCAGAGCAGAATGCAGATGGGCAGTTCCTCCTCCACTCTACGATGATGATTGCCACCCCCTCTTTCATTCAGTTATTGATAAGGGAAAAGAATAGAAATACAGGATATCAACCAACGATAGGATCTACCTACCCGAGAAGCACATTTCTATAATGAAGAATGTTCCTTTTATTAGCCCTATTCACAGCTTGCACTTCGCACTTTTGAGCTTACCAATAATATCAAATGAAAGTGGCACTCAAGGATTCGAAATGTTACCCTGAATGACGCTCGCCTTTAGGTAGTTACCAATGCTATCGACTACCCTGACCTACTCTTATGTGATGGAGCTCTTGCCAGAAAGGGGAATGATAACAGTAGAGACTGTACTTATGTCCTCTATGAAGCAAGTTATAAAGATGCTAATATTAGCAGCGAAATCATACGCATTACCCATGAATAAATGACACATATGGGTTAGCAGAAATATTCTGAATATGCTTCAAGACACTTCTACTGGCTTTGTATGAGGAACAATTTCAAAGACTGTGTTCACCGATCCCACCTATGCCAGCACAACAAGCAACCTAATATGGTTCTTGAAGGATTGGTCACCCACTCCCTATCCCCAGAGAGACATTCTTGTCTATTGCAAATGACTTTGCAGGACCTTTCTCTTGCTCTTCCTAGCTTGAAATCATCATAGTTGTCTTAGATCCATTTAGTGGCTTTAACTACCACATACCAGTCTTCCAGAATATTACAGCTATCGTAATAGCACACACCCTAATTGAGCGAGTGTTGTCTATTTATAGTTTATCTACCTCTCTAGTTTCTGACAGAGACCCTAAGTTTACATGACGCTTATGGACACATCTTATAGCAAATCTCAATATTGATCTCAAAATGGACACAGCTTGCCATCACTAGACCAGGGGACAGACTGGGCACAGAATGAGAACTGTTCGCCAATGCCATAGGAACTATATTAACTGTACATGAACCTAGTAGGTTCGCAACCTACGTGATGTTTAGACTGCAATCAAAGAAGCTTCTAGTACTAGCATAGAACTCTACCCCTTCGAAATCACCTTTGGTAGACTACCAAACCTCCTCCCTCGAGGCTGAGATATCTCCACTTTATTTCTAGCATTAGAAGAGATTGCTTCCCAGATCATGATAAACCAGCAACTTGCTAGAGATAAACTGAAGAAGTCCAGAGCAAGCCAAACTACCTCCTGCGTAAATAGAAGAAAGAATCGGCCCCCAATCATCACACACGAAACTGGAGTTATTCCTAAGTCAACACCCTATGTCCATAGGGTTGGACGAAATCACATTCTAGTTGGACCTTGGTTAGGACACTTCTCTGAGAGTGAAGGACCAGACACCGACAATACTACAAACTCATACTTCTCCCATTGATGCCAGAAATCCACTCATGGATCTATTGCAGCAATCTTCACATTTACCGAAGACAAAATCTATTAGCCCTCTCTGGAACACCTAAACCCATAACTAAACAGTCAGTCACCATTGATGTCAGTGGACAAGAACAATAGGAAATCGAAATGATACTTCAAGATCGAATGTATTGCAGAAAGAGACAGTTCTTGATATGTTGGAAAGGCTATGAAGAAATTGAAGCAACATGGGAACCCCTATACAGCCTAGAAGGCGCCAGCACCCTGATCAGATCCTACTGGTTCGATACCTGACATGAATCTACTCCCTTCAGACTCCCTTGGTTCCATGGTAAGCCTTTCTCTGCCTGGATACTCTAGAAACTAGACTATGCCTCTCTTTCACCTGAGCTTGACCCTGCCGGATTTTGAAAACCTCCTGAAGACTCAGACTACTCAGATTCAGATACCAGCACAATACTTCTTACCTTGGATCAATCATAGAGGGTGTAACGACCCCTAGATCAGTTGGTATAGCTTACCGAACCTCAGCTCAGCCAGTGGTCCTACTAGGACATGGACAGGAACGGTACCAGACACCTGCAAAGTGACATAGCAACCATAAGTACCTTTCATGACGAAAGGGTACTTAGGTACCTAGTTAGATAGGGTAACCCAACAAGGCCGGGTAACCTTGGTGCACACTTAGGTAGGGTAACCCCGCTAGACAGGGTAACCTGGAGCTACAGTCAGGCAGGGTAACCCTCTTGAGTAGAGTAACCCGGAAGCATGGTTAGGCAGGGTAACTCTTTCGATAGGGTAACCCATCTCCTTAGTTAGGCAGGGTAACCACTTAGGCAGGGTAACAGGGAGCCCTAGGAAAACATGGTAAGCAGTGTAGACGCCGCCGGGCGTGCTACATTCGTGTAACCAGGTGTTTCTAGCTCGTGGAATCGCGTGTAACAAATAGGTCAGTTACGCGGAACCTTCTGGTGATGCAAAGGGGCGTTACACGGACTTCTGCAGCGATTTGCACCCTTATATGGCCCAGTTACCATACCTTGGGGGATCGCGGGTGAAATCGTGGACCTCAAGTTACCCTCCCCTAACATTACGCGAGACGCGAAATCCTACTACAAGTACCCCAGGGTCGTTGGAGTGATTTTGGCGCGTCCAACACCCTCTTGCGGCTCCCACGTTCGCCCCTTGTGACGGGTGGGAAAGGGTGACAGTTGGTAAAAGCCTAACAAAACTGAGAAATCGAAGGTGGCAGCGTAACCCTGTATACGTCACTGCCGTCCTTCCGACCAGATGCTGTCCGCAGATATATATAGGAGTGGGCGACGGCCGACCCGGGCAAGTTGTCAGTATTGACACCAGATGGCCTTCCGAGGGTATTCTAGGTGCCTATAATCCCTATGTGAGGTATGGGGGTCCCCCGAAATAGCTATCTGAGAGTCGGGGATAAACGGAAGTTTGTCCGGATAAAACTCTACTACTTACACAACGAAGGCCCAGGCGCTATACCATTACTGAGGGACGTTACAGGACTCCAAGAGGCATTCAATCTTATCACGGCTAAGGTGATCCCTGAACGGTTGGCTATAGGTAGCGCCTATTTAGCCAACTCAGTAAAGACACTTACCGGGGGAGCTACGCAGTCACAAGAAACGCTGCCGATAGGCCAAGTAGACACAGTTGACTGCAGTGCTTGCATAGATGGAAAAAAGCCATAGGGCTACTGAGTCTCATACCTAGGTTTGGGTCCAAAGTCGGATTGTCAGTTGGCCATTGACCAGACGGCGATCGGAAAGGTTTTTCTCTCCTGCAGGTATAATCAAAATGCATTGCAGAAAACCTCTATGATTGAACGGACTCAACTTACCCGAGCGATCCACAGGCCCTGAAGTTAATTCCGGAAGGGCCATGTGTCAGATGATCCCTGAGTGGAGAAGGGAGCTCTCTTAACGGTCGGAGTAGGGATGGGTGTCGTTGGCTTTATAATTCTACTTAAGTAAACGCGAACGGCACTCTACTCTGATAACGAACTATCCTCTCGAGAAGACTTGAATTGAGTGAAGCTCTGGCTTAACGATATTAAGTTTTATCATTTGATTCAATTATTTTATCTTTACCTTCTGTGAACTTTTCGTTGAGTCTTTTGGTACGGTCGCAACCTTAGGATCCATCTTCCTATAGGGTGCCACCGTTACAGAGGGAAGGCTAACTGTGTAGCAGAATCCTACTATATTTCTACTATTACTACTGACTTGATGTTGGTTATTACTTATTTGGGTTTCTACCTGATAGATACTACTATTTGGTTGTCCCTTCCCTCTTGGTTATGACTTCCTAACTGGTTATTCTTTCCTTGTTTCGCTTATCACTACCCCTCCTTGCTTCTACCCATATGGGTATCGCCATCCTCCTGCTATACCTACTCTATTTGTATAGTATTAGAGATCGCTTGTTCCTTCTTGTTTGGATTCCATTAATTGTTTTGTTAGCTCCATCCTGTCGCTTTTAACCCTCTGTTTTCGGAATATGGTTATCTTGTTATGCTGCTTCTGTTAGCATGTTTGTTGGACAGGATGTTTGCGCTTTTGTTTAGTTTTCCTAGCTACAATCTTTTGTATTTAAAGACCCTGCAATCCCTTAAGGATTTGGACTCTCAAGCCTTACCGGACTATTATCTTTAATACTACAAGTTGAACGGTCACTCTATCAGTTCCATACCTTTTACCTTATCTATTGAAGACCTATCCATCGACGCTTCTCCCCGTATCCTAATAGTATCTTCAGAGTCCCTTTGGCATTCTCGAGATACTTAGGAGTAGGTTACAAACTGCTTCATGGTACTATGTTCACTACTATGGGGTTAATAAAAGTGTAAGGTCCTGAAACCATTGATGGATATATTTACTGATTAAGTTATATGTTTTGAAATTGCATATAATGCTCCAAAGGTGTATTGGCCATTAAGCCCGTTAGGACAGTTCTTATGATTTTGTTTGTTTTATTGCTTTTACTGAAAATGTAGCGGAATCCTACTATGTTTCTACTATTACTACTGACTTGATGTTAGTTATTATTATTTGAGTTTATACCTGATTAGCACTACTATTTGGTTGTCCATTCCTACTTGATTATGACTTTCTAACTGGTTATTTCTTCCTTGTTCCACTTATCCTTACTACCTCTTTACTTTTACCCATTTGGGTATCAGTATCCTCCTGCTATACCTTATAGATTTGTATAGTATTACTGATATCTTAGTCCTACTTGTTTGGATTTCATTACATCTTTTGTTAGCTCCATCCTGTCACTTTTAACCCTGTGATTTCGTAATATAGTTACCGTGTTTAACTGCCTCTGTTAGCATGTTTGTTGGACAGGATGTTTGCAAATTTGTTAAGTTATCCTAGCTAGAATCTTTTGTATTTAAAGAGCCTGGTATTCACACAGTATTTAGACTTTCAATCCTTACAGGACTATCATCTTTACTACTAGAAGTTGAACGGCAAATCTATTAGATCCATACCTTTTACCTTGATTATTGAAGACCTATCCATTGACACTTCTCCACCTCTCCTAATAGAATCTTCCGAGTCACGTTGGTATTCTCGTGATAGTTAGGAGTAGGTCACAGGAAAGGATCTTCACAAGATTAATACACCTGGGAACCACTCGAGCACTTAGAGCGTGCTCAAGAATTGGTAGAAGATTTTCATAGGGAATATCCAAATATGCCAAGGTTGGACTAAGTAGTATTTGTTGAAAGGGTTTTCCTACTGTAGCCAAGTTGTCGCAGAAGGTTTTTAACCCAACCGGAAGGAGTACTAAAAGGTTATATTGCTTCAAGACAAAGCTTCGAAAGGTGGAGTTGATATTAGACATATGAGATATGGTAATAGGCTCTGCAGCTTAAAGATGTTATACTGTTGAGCTCAGGGAGGTGACTATATTGACGACAACCTATGCTGGCAACAAACAGGGTCAAATCAAGCCCACTCAGCCTCGGTGAGAGAAGATTAGGTTATATATCCAAGTAGAACTATTAGGTGTACTATATTCTCGATATTCTCAATATATCTGTGCATAAGTGCATATATGAAAGACTAAGTGCCATCCAGACTGATCGCCTGATATTCAACAAGATATTTGCAATTGGGTGACATTAAACTGAACTTAGTTCATTGGGCAAAGATATTGAAGGTTATCTACAGGGAGGGTACTAGATTCCCACAGAGTATTAGAAGAACAGCGGGATGATTTGCTAAAGCAGGGTCATACATCATCAGGGCATAACTGTCTTCGAACCTTTCAGATCATGATCGAAGTTTCCAAGGATACTTCAAATATATAGCCAACACAAGTAAAGGAAAAGGTGAATAAATGGTTACTAGTCCCCTATAGTTAAAGGACACCCTCTGTCTCCTCTAAACACCCTGCGTTTGAAATCTCAATAGCATATAAAATCATGACCACTTTCGTTTCGACTTATCCTTACCCTTTGGCCCCGCCATGGGGTGGGTATTTGTCTTAATGATTCCTTCCTCTCCATGCTCATTAGAGTCAACTGCTTTGAGCTCCCTTCCTCCTATTCTGCCATCTTTGTTAATGGGTTCTCACCTTTCTCCGTTTTTTTAATGCCTGGCTTTGCTTTCTGCTCTTGCTCACTTAATATATGCACCGTCAGAAAATTCACCTGACCTTCCTATACGGCGCCGAGATAGGGTTGCAGTAGTGGGAAATATTTTACCGGCCTACAGTTGATTTCGTAGTCTGATGGTGGATTCCCTCACTCTCACATTGATGAGAAATGCCTATATGGCCACGCACACAGTTCTGTTGGTCCTTGGGTCTACCCCTCCTCTATCTTCACCATTTTCTCTCCTCTCCTACTAATAGTTGATCAGCTGGTACCCTGCTGCTTCCTGGCTGGCACCTCCTGCTCCCCCTTCTGCTGGCACTATACTAGTACAGATTCTTGAGGATATGGTGATTTACATTGTCTATCATACACTCCCTCTTCCTCAATTGGTTTACCAACCTCCTTTAGCTTTATTTCATTTGTCTCCTGGTGCATGGGGATTTAATTGCCTGCTCCCCCTGGCGTACTATCCTAGATTTGTGAGATGTTAGATATTCTGCCGTTGGCTAAAATGATACTACAGGTTGGTTTCTTGCTTCGGTATTCGTTTCCTTTATGGGTCTTGGTCCTTGTTCACTATTGGACTTTATTTATTTCCTATGTCGCTTGTCTGCAGAGGTGAAAGGTTTACTATCTTTTAAGAGATTTTAGGCCTGTTTCTTCTTAGTAGTTTATTCTACCCAAGTGTTTAACTTTGATAATGTAAGAGGGTTTGGTTAGCTGTGGGGGGGATGGGATGGACTATAGTAGAAGGTATCTTTCTGCCATAGCTTGCGCTTCATGTAGTTTCTCTACCTTATACAGTAATTCAATTAGATAATTAAAAAAAAAAAAAAAAAAAAATAGAAAGAAAGAAAAAACCCCTCTGTAGGTAAGGGATATCCTCTGTCTCCTTTACACACTCAGGAATTGAAATCTCTACCCTAGGCGAAATCATCATCAACTCTACCAGGCCTGTTTCTACCCCCTCTGGCCACGCCATAGGGTGGAGACTTATTTACCTCCATCTCCTCTCACTATACTTATTAGGGTCTACCCATTTGAGTCCATCATCTCATTTCCGACCTTGTAGATAGTTTCCTCAGCTATCCCCGCTCTTATTTCACCTCGCTTAGCTAGTTTGCTTTGCTTTGCTTAGCGTTTTCACGGTTGTCAACACCTTACCTTAAGACAGCTGGGAGGCACACTTGCAGTAGAAGGAAACTCCATACAGGCCTACGGTCGTTTTGGAGTCCAATGGACATTTCCTCTACTCTCTGGTCCTTGAACACTACCTAGATAGGTATGCAGACAGTTCTGTCCCAGATTATTGGGTCAACCCCACCTCCTCTTCTCCTCTTCTTTCCTCTCCTCAAAGTAGATCGGCTAGCACCCTAATGCTGCGCCTTCAGTTACGCCTGGTTCTAGTCTTCCACTGCCTCGTTGACTTGTGTTAATGCTGTTGGTTACCACGGAATCTCATGTCTGTTATCAACCTGCTAGCGTCTCTATGGGTGTAAAGTAGAGGCTAATTTTCTCCTTACTTGAAGTAGATTTCGTCAATGGTTTTACTTATGCTTTTCTGCTTTCCTGATTCTTACTTTCATTCTGTTGTCTCCTTAGCCAACAGGGGCTTTGTTTACTTGGAGGTGTGATGTGCAGTTAGGCTTATACTAGATAGTACTGTGAGTACAGGTTTTGATCCCTAGAGATGCAGAGGATGTTTGTCAGGAATCAAGGTTTTGATTTTGCCATAGCTAACACTCTATGCATGTTCTTGTACCATAACAACGAATATATAAGATAATTAAAAAAAACCTTGTAGTAAGGGAGGAGATTCTCTATCTCCTCAACACCCCTCGCGATTGAAATCTCAACACCACGAGAAACTATTACCACTTTCACTTCAACTCAACCTCACTCTTTGTCCATACCAGGGGGTGTAGATTTGTCTTAATGATTCCCTTCTCTCCGTGCTCATTAGAGCCTACTCCACAGAGCTACCTCTCACCTCTTCTGCCATATTTGTTGATGGTTCAACTCATTTCCCCGTTGTTGTTTTGCTTCTCTTAGCTTACTCCTCTGCCTCGCTTAACATTTGCCCTGTCGGGAATTACCTCTGACCTCACTATAGAGCTGGGAGACATGGTTGCAGCAGGGGAAGGCTTTCTACAGGCCTACAGTAGCTTCAGCATTCTGATGGTCTATTCTCACAATCTCACTTTGATGAGAACTGCCTAGATGGCTACTCACACATTTCCGTTGGTCCTTGTGTCTACCCCTCCGCTATCCTTACCTTTTTCTCTCTTCTCCTACTGACGGTTGATTAGCTGGCACCCTACTGCTTCCTGGCTGGAACCCTACTACTCCCCCATTCTGCTGTCATCATATTGCCAGGAATTCTGTAAGATACAGTAATTTACATTGTTTACCACACACTCCCTCCTGCTCTATCAGATTAGTAACCGCCTTCCGCTTGATTCCTATCGCCACCTCGTACCTAGGGATTTAATTGCCCCAGCCCCACACCGTATCTCCCTGGCTTAGTCGGATTTGGGATATGGTGCCGTTTGCCAAATTTATTGTTCAGGTTGGTTTCTTGCCTAGATGTTTCGTTACCTTTATGGGTCTTGGTTCTTGTTCACAGTTGGACTTTGTTATTTCCTAGGTCACTCATCTGCAGAGGTGAAAGGTTTACACTCTTTTGGAAGATTTCAGACCTATTTCTTCTTAGTAGGTTTTTCTACCCAGGCAGCTAACCTTTGTTCAGTAAGAGAGTATTTTACGCTGCTGGGATATGGGACGGATTGTAGTTGGTGGTTTCTTTCTGCCATAGGTTGAGCTTCATGCAGTTTAGGTATCTTAAATCGTAATTCAAGGAGATAATCAAAAAAACAAAAACCCCTTATTGAAAGGGAAAGGTTTAAGCATCATACTCGAATACATTTCTCTCCTCCCTGGACTCATAGTCACTTTGGGCAGCCAACCAGATTGCGAGTTACGGCCCTCCTCACTACTTCACCTCTTTCCTTAATACTTACTCATCTGCCAAGGTTAATTCCTCCCTCTTACCCCAATTTTTCAACCCCCAAGGATCCCCAACCTGCCCCATCTATCCTCCTCATATTTCGAGATTTCTCCCACTCAGCAGCATTAAGTCACTATAGCCTTTTATAAATCCAGCAATACCTCTGCCCCCAGCCCTGACCTGATCCCCTCAATTATTTGGAAAAAGGTCAATCACATCAACCCTTCCTTCCTCACCTCCCTCCTGGGTCCTCTCTCGACCTATGGTTTCCATCCTCCCTCCCACAAAAAGGCCAACGCCATCGTCCTCTCCAAGCCTGGCAAGTCTGCATACAACCATCTCTCCTCTTTTCGAATCCTTGTCCTCCTAGTAACAGTCTCCAAGATTCTGGAAAGGATAATAGCCACCCGCCTATTACTTATTGTTACACATATGGGAAATGGTACAAATTATTTGATGTTATAGTATATAGAATCGTGAGGTTACTATACAAATACAACTCATCCTGGCAAGAAGTAGTGTCTATAGCCAAGCTGCTCAGCCTCGGTGAAAGATCTAGACTCTAAAGTACAGAGTACTAAGACACTTGATAATCCGAATATATATACATGAAAGAGGGACATACAGACTGATCAAATAGTATTTCAAGTGATGTTTGCAACTGGGCTACATCAACTTAAACTTAGTTCATTTGGCAAATGAATTGAAGGCTATTAACAGATGGAGTGCTAGACACCCACAGAAAACTAAATAGGTCGTAGGATCATTTGACCGAGTGGGGCATACATTTTCAGGGTCAAATGGGGTTTCCACTTTCTATGACCATGGCCATGGGATCTAAGGATACTTCATGTATATGGCTAACATAAGTACCGGGAGAATTGTATAAAAAGCTAGTAGTTCCCCATAGTCAAGGGAGTGTCATTGTCCTCCTAGAAACTATCTCCAAGATCCTGGAAACGATAATGGCAAGCCGTCTTTCGCTAATGGCTCGCACTTTTGGGCTCATCCACCCAAACCAATAAGGCTCGTTTCCTGGCCTCAGCACTTTGACACATGTGCCGCCCTCACACACGAAGTCCGCCTACTGCAACATGCAAACCTCAAGACGTCTACCCTCTACCTTGACATCAAGAGAGGCTTTGATAATATTTTCTCTACTTGTTTATCTTCCCTACTTCGCGCCGAAGGCGTATCTCCTTATATGGTTTCTTGAGTTTGTTCTTTTTTGATTGACCGCAAATGCCGCCTGATTTTTCAGGGCTCCCCTAATATTTTCCTGCCTGTTCAAGTTGGTGCCCCCCAGGGCTCCCATATCTCTCCTTTGTTATTTTTAATTTATGTTTCCTCCCTGCACTTGTTTATCCCGAATGGGATTATATTTACCTATGTTGATGATTTTACTGTCACTGTTGGGTCTGGGTCATACCTGAGGAATACACAGCTTCTCCAACACTACTACACCCGCCTCTGCAGGAAGGCCACCCCACTTGGAGTCTCCTTCTCCGTTGCCAAAACCGAACTCATCCACTGGCGAATTCCAAGGGATCGCGCTCCCCCCTCACGTGCACCAGTCTCTCACGATGGGAGTCTCTTCCACCATTCATCCATAGTCCGATGGCTAGGATTCTGGTTCCCACCCTCGATGGAAACCTCAACCTATTTCCTCATAAGGCTATCCCTCGCTCAAGGGGCCTTCGGTTTCATCAGGCAACTCTCTCCTCCTGGCATAGGCATAGTCCCCTACCTGAACCACAAGCTGGCTATGGGCCTGCTACTACCAATCCTCACTTACGAAGCTGACCTCCTCATCCCCAACACTGTAATGATGGGGAAGATGGAGGTCTTTTGGAGCAAGGTCCAACGATAGGTCACCAACTGCTTCTCATCTACTCCTTTATCTATCCTTCCCTGTTAGGCTAGCCTCCCCCCTATCAACTGGTTCCTCCTGCCATCCTGCAGGATGGCTGCACTACAGCCGGGGTGCTCTCCTCCCGAGATCAACCCAGCTGCAGCCCGGCTGCCTAAATCATTTCCATCCTTCTCCAACTTTAGGGCAGGCGACACCTCCCGCCACCTCCTTTGTAGCCTCAGGGCCAATTACATCCCCCTCAGCTGGAACCAACCAAGTCCCATACCCGCGTCCGCTCTTACCTCCCAATCGATGAGATGTGCTACCTCTTGATCAAGGTGGCACCGGACCGTGTCAAACTCCCACAGATAAACTCCCACCTCCTACTGGGCACTGTCTTTGCCCCCTCTCCTCCAATCCCAGGTGCTGTCTCCTACAAATTGATGAAGGAGGAGTGCAGAAAGGACCTCCTCACTGATTTGACACTCCATGTCCCCACCCCCTCCTTACTACCAGTACAAGCCGTCCCTATGGCCACATACCTTCATGGGCCTCGACCGCTTTACAGCTGGAAGAATTCACCAAATGCGTGCCGGAAAGAGCTATCTTGCGGCGAAACCCTCTTGGAACGATGCCGATCGCTCCCCCACCTGGCCTTCCTGCGACTCAGAGGATGAAACCTTTGAGCATGCAATTCTCCACTGCCCCTCCAAGTCCCGAGAACGCCAGCTTTACCTTCCGAAGCTGTCTTCGATGGACCATGCCTGTCCACTTTGGGCCGACCTGGACGTGATCCTTAGTCTTCACTCATACATCCGCGCAACTCGTACGAACTTCCCACCCACCATGCCTGCGGTTTTTTCTACCGCTCCCTCCTCCTCCTACGACTATGACCCAGACTGAGTGGTTTGACTTTCCTGTTATATCTTTCCTTTCGGTTATGATTTCTTTTGATATCATTTCATTCTATACTTTTTGAATGAGTCGCCATTGTTGGGCGCGGTGACGGTATGGTCATCACTAGGGCAGAACTTGCGCGGTTATTTCCTTTGTTTTGCACGTTCGGAATTAACGTTTCGTTTATGCCATAGTTAGCTCTCCATGCAGGTTCTTGTATGTTAACAGCGAATATATGAGATAATTAAAAAAAAAAAATCTAAAAAATCCCTTAGTCAAGGGATCATAAAGCAACAGAGAAGAGACCTCAACACTATATTTAGTTATTAGTCTAAACAACTTTAAAATGCTTTTGAGAAAAACCTCTACCTCTTTATCTTTATTCTTAACAGAGCTATCCTGACAGTCCTCCTACCCTCTCGATACAAGCATGGTCTGGGTAATTATATAGTACCGAATTGGCTACCCCGAAACACTATATTGTTCAGCTCCTCTCACAAAAGCAACTTAACATTCTCTCATGCAGAGAGAATACTTCGACGCTCAAAGATTTCATCAGTGCCACCATTGTAGGCACTGCCGACTACTTACCTTAGACAACATATTTCCTATCTGCTGCAAAGAATACGCTCTTGACCTCCGGCAGTAGCACTTTGACATCTTGCTCGCATACGGCGAAAATACACCGAACATATTTATCAACAAGAAAGACACTGGATAACTGCTTTTACTAAGAGGAAATAATATTCTACCATTCCCTCTATTTGAGAGATAGTTGCTGCTGACCTTGTGGAAGTTCCGCTCTTTGAAGAAGTTGAACTATACTGGTTCAACAAAACTATTTTTGTTGGAAAAAATCTCTAGGTACATAAGCAAGCAGCCATGGCAATGGCACAAAATGACATACCAATTCCTAGTCCTTTGAGATCTGACCGGATGATTGAAGAGGATGATAGAGAATCTACCCTTTCTGCATCTTTAATTCCTTCCCGGAGCTGGAACAGCTCTCCCATTACACATTTGGGTCGACCACCATCCAGAGTTTAGAAACGTACGGAGCGACCTAAGAAACCGCTCCGTATTCAAGATTAGCTCCAGCAAAATGGTATATAAGAATTGCGCTACCTGGACCGATCCTTGAAAGAAAGTGCAGATGAGAATCATATAGCGATCTCAGCATTATCACAGGAGGTCAGGCAAGGGTTCACAATGCTACAATTATTGCAAAGCCGTATGGCTAGGGTTGAGGTTATCAATGATGCTGAAATACAGGAAGGCTGCCGTGTACTTGAACGGTTGAGTGGCGATACAGAAAGCGACGAGCAAAGATTACCAGCCAAGGTTCAAGAAGAATTCCGACACCAACAGGCTCAACTGGAACAACAGGCACATGTCTCAGAGTTAAGAGATCAGATTTTAGGAAAAGCGCTAATGTATATAAATACTAAATTAGATTAGCAGGAACAGGAATGGTATCGGAGTATGAATGAGCAACAAGAAATTGCGGCTCAACAACTAAGGCAACAAGGCGAAGGTATGAAGGCATACCTTGATACCTTGGTATGCCAATTGGTCAATGAACCAGTTCCAGTACCGACTCATCATGGGCCCAGTGATAGGGATCCAGGACTATCTGACCGAGGGCAACCATGTATTGTACAGGAATAGGGCACAGTTCTAACGCAGGAATCAGCATCGACATCTAAGAAGGATAAGGGAAAAGGAGTCGACCATGGAGAAAATAACCTACCACCACTATCACCACCAGGTAACCTTGGTGATGACCCTGACCCAGATGATGATGGGTCCCATAGTGACGGAGTGGAGGGATGGGGTAAACAGGCTATCTACCTGTCCCCCTATGGGTCCTTATATAGGCCTCTTCCCGCAACCCTAAACCT
>QFET01008220.1:0-15205 GCA_003316355.1 Tuber calosporum | reverse complement strand
TTCGCGCATGTGACCACTTTAGGGCACATGACTTATTATATGAGTTATGATTGGTTGGCACGTGGCGCAGTTGACTCAGGGGAGTCAGCTGATGGATTTCATACTATGACTCACTATGAGTCATAGAGGTCGCGTGACTCAAAGGTATGAGTCACCAGGGTTAGGGTTGAGGGAAGAGTGCCTATATAAGGACCTCTAGGCGACCTGTAGTTAGGACTCTTCACGCAACCATCTAAGTTCTTTCCTATACAATTAAATTACCCCTTTACCGTTCCATTCCCTATTTGCGTTGTGCGATAGAAACCATAGGGTTCAGCTATCAAGACAACGTAGGCATAGGCCTAAGAGCAATAGTCGAACTCCGCCTAGTACTACTCGTTGCAATAGTACTGATACCCTGGTGGCTGAGATTAGCGCCACGCCCCATACCGTACTACAACAACGGCCCTGGCATATTCATCCAACCCAAAGAGAAGTAGTTACCTGTTGCAGAACCAGCTTACCGCATAGGATCGTAACATTTGGTTGTGTCACCTAAGCAACACCCAACTACAAAACGGCAGACTCTACAGACAACGACATCGACCTTACTGAGGGCGAAATCGATACCTCAACACTTGGCCCGGCACTTGAAGAAGCAATTAGCACAAATCTATCCAGAAGCCAGTCACCAAGAACCATAAGTCCGGTGACCCCTGAGCCAGCCTCACCAACAGGATCTCTGGAACCAGAAACCCCAAGACCAGAAAGGATGTCAGCACCGGGACCAGCAACTGCCGGTGGAGGAGCAGGAATTCAGCTAGCAGGATTTACAACTGCACAGTTCCAAGAGATCCTGACTCTGATAAACAACCAGCGAGAAACAACCAACAACCGGATCAAAGTCGAGAAACTTCCCACCTTCTCTGGAACAAGAACCAAACTACGGACCTTCTTAGTGCAATGCCAACTATACTTTGAAGCAACACAAGAAACCCGACATACGGAACGCATCACCTACGTCAAGAGCTTGTTAAGGGATGCAGCAGCAAGCTGGATAACCCCATTTGCAGAAGGACGCAAGCCGGAGACCTGGACTACATATGAAGATTTCACTACAGCCCTCAAAGACCAGTTTGGGGATGTGGATGCACAAAATGCAGCTAGGACAAAACTCGACCGCCTGAGGCAAGGCAAGTAACCAGTCACGGAATACTGGAATGACTTTCACCTCACAGCTACAGAGGCGAATGAGGATGATGGTACACTAAGATGCCAATTCCTTAAAGGAATTAACCGAATGCTCCAGGACGCATGTGCAGCGGACCACATGGTTGCGGCAAATGTCAATGCCCTTGCAGCCTGGTCAATCGAAAAAGAAAACCGGATCATTATGATCAAGCATCTTCAAGGAAACAACAGTACCTTTATCCAACAACAGGAAACACCCAGGAACAATAACGGAACCTGGAAGTCAGGCAACACTATGGAAACCCGAGGTGACCCAATGGACCTGGATGCTACCAGAAGGTGTCCACGACTAAACCTCTCACGAGCAGAGTTCTCAAGAAGAAGGGACAACAACCTATGCCTAGGATGCGTCAGACCTGGGCACAGATTCGGTAATTGCCGAAATGCAAGAGATGAGAAGGACTATACTAGGCAGTTCAACAGCAAGACCAACAATAATCGCTGGAAACCACGAACCTACCTACACGAAATGGAGATTAGAGAAACACCTGTAGAGTCGGGAAACGAAGAAAGTCCCCAGTAAGAGATGGGCTGCGGGACAACAAAACCAAAACCATCGGAATCGGTAACATGTACATGGCACTTACAAACACGGAAACAATGGAACAAGAAAAAGACCATGCCGTGGTCAAAATGCGTTTACATGGCAAGGACAAGACAGTCATCATCAACGGCATGATTCACCCGGGCGCTACAGAAAACCTTATTGACAAAGAATTCAGCAACCAACACGGCATACGAACAAGGAAAGCGTAAGAAATACGGGAAATCTACCTTGCGGACGGGGAACCAAGCGCTATAGGACCAATTACCCATATAGCGGAAGTACATATGGATATCGGCAGCCATAGGGAAGTGGCAACCTTCCAAATCGCAGATCTACCCAACCATGAGGCAGTGCTAGGGCTGCCATGTTTAAGAAGACACAATCCCAAGATCGATTGGGAAAGCAATAAGATCACGTTCGATAGCGAATGGTGTACCAGAATATGCCTTAAAAGCTCGCCAGCAGTGGACTTAGTCCCTGAATCGGAAGCCCTGGAAGAGAACTTGGAGTTACAGTTCTCCACGCTCCAGGCCAAGGATATCCAGAACATCAAAATCCAAAGATTGAGCAATACGGCCACACTCCCTACACAGGGGTCAGCCAAGGCTGCAGGACATGACCTGTATGCAGACGAGAGAAATACGATACCGGCAAAAGAACAAGGAATCGTCAATACCGGGATAGCTATAGGACTACCAGAAGGCACCTATGGGCGGGTGGCTCCGCGCAGTGGATTGGCAGTTAAGCACCAGATTACTGTCAATGCGGGAGTAATCGACGCCAACTAAACAGGTGAAGTCAAGGTGGTCCTAGTCAACCTGGGAAAGGACAGTTACACAGTTGAGCCGTGAGACCGCATCGCACAGTTGATATGCGAAAAGATTGTCATCGGACAATGCGAAGAAGTGGAGCAAGTGGCTCCTACTAGGAGAGGCGCAGCAGGGTTTGGAAGTACGGACCACCCAAAAAGCCAAAAGATTGAGATCAACGAGATCTCCGCTACGTCATTCGGAAAGTTCTACCGAGGAGGCGAAGTCACAGGAATCCTCAAGTGGGATTATAGGACGAACCAACCTACCAGGATCGAAAGGATCAATGTCAGCACCGAATTGGCTATCAAGGCCAAGAAAGGACAAGAAAATGACAAAACCAGAAACATTGTGCCAAGGGAATACCACCAGTACCTGGTCATGTTCAAGGAGGAGGAAGAAACTCGGCTACCACCCCACCGACCAAAGGTTGACTTGGATATCAACCTCAAAAAGGGAGAAACAGTACCAGCAAGAAAGCTATACCCATTGAGCGAAAAAGAGCTGGAATAACTAAGAGAATACATCAGGGTCAATAAGAACCGGGGCTAGATTCGAGACTCTTATGCAAACGGGGGATGACCAATCCTGTTTGTTAAGAAAAAAGACGGCAAGCTAAGACTATGCGTGGACTACCGAGGGCTTAACGAAGTCACCAAACGAGACCGATATCCCCTACCACTGATAGGAGAAGCCCTCGATAGACTCAGAGGAGCCAAGGTCTTTTCTAAACTATACATCCGAAACGCATATCACAACATCAGAATCAAACACGGAGATGAATGGAAAACTACCTTTACTACCAAATACGGCATATACGAATACACGGTCATGCCATTCGGACTCTAAAATGCACCTGCAGCGTTTCAGCGATGGGTCAATAGGATTCTCAGCAGGTTTCTGGATATCTGTTGTATCGTCTATTTAGATGATATTCGGATATATTCAGAAAACCTGGAACAACACCGAACCCATGTCAGGATGATTGTGGAAGCCTTGAGAAAAGAAGGGCTGACACTGAAGCCATCGAAGTGCGAATTTCACAAGGAACGAACCGAATACCTAGGCTTCATTATCGACAAGGACTGTGTCAGCATTGATCCTATCAAAATAAAAGCAATATGGGAATGGAAACCACCCGAAAGCAAGAAAGGAATACAGTGCTTTATGGGATTCTGCAACTTCTATCGACGATTCATAGAAGGGTTTAGACGGATAGCTAAACCACTCTATCAACTGACGATGAAGGACTGCAAATGGAACTTGACCTAGAACCAACAAAAAGCATTCGATGAATTGCGCAGGCGACTTACTTCAGCCCCACTACTGGTACACTACGATCCAACCAAGGAAATCATGATTGAGACCGACGCATCAAAATATGTATGCTCAGGCATTCTATCACAGAAGGGGAGCGATGGAAAATGGAGGCCAGTGGCATACCGGTCAAAAACAAGGACCCCCGCGGAATGCATCTACGATATCCACGACAAAGATCTCTTAGCCATTGTCCAAGCGTTGATGAATGGAGAAGATATGCAAAAGGAAGCAGACACCAGGTCCTGGTCCTCACAGACCATAAGAACCTGGTACCATTTACCACGACAAAAGAGCTTAATGACAGATAAATCCGATGGAGCGAGAACATCAGTCCATACGATATCAAAATACAATACCGACCCGGGAAGGAAGGGGGCAAACCAGATGCCCTTACGAGGAGAGCAGAAGATGTCCCGAAAAAGAACGACGAGAGGATCCAACAATAACAAAGGATCCTACTCCCAATAGAACAATACTTACAAGCCATGGAAGTGGTCAAGTTTGTCGCTGTAGATTTTGGCATCCGAGAAGCAAGCACGAAAGACAGACAGATAAGAGCAATCCAGGAAGCCCTGAGGAAAGGAGAGAAAGAAATGAAAGGAGTGGCTCTAGGGGTATGTGAATGGAAGGAAGGATGCCTATGGCATCAAGGAAAGATTTGGGTACCGGAACACGAAGAGATCAGAACCCAAGTCATACGACAAAATCACGATAACCCAGCAGTTGGGCATGGCGGAACCAGCAAAACTACGGAATTACTATCCCGACAATATTATTGACCAAAGATGCGAGACGACATAAAGAGATATGTCAAGAATTGCGATACATGCAAAAGAACGCAAGCGATAAGGCACGAGCCCTACGGACTACTGCAACCAAACGAGGCGCCACACCAACCATGCAAAATGATAGCAATGGACTTCATCACGGACCTGCCAAAATCAGACGATTATGACACCATCCTGGTGGTAATCGACCGCTTGACAAAAATGGGCCATTTCATACCCTGCAACAAGGATATAAACACCAAAGAATTTGTCCAGATATTCCTACGGGAAATATTCCGACTCCATGGACTACCAAAGGATATCATCACTGATAGAGGAACGCTATTTACATCAGACTTGCGGAAAGAAACTACAAAATCCCTTGGAATTGAACGAAGAATGAGCACCGCCTTCCATCCTTAAACAGACGGAAAAACCGAAAGGACGAACGGAATACTGGAACAATACCCAAGGGCCTATGTCAACTATCAGTAAGATAACTGGGCGGAATTACTACCATTAGTGGAATTTGCATACAACAATGGAAAACAGGAAACCATTATAACCACACCCTTCTACGCAAACTACGGACAACATCCGGAACATGGGGCGATAGGCCACATGATACCAAAGGAAACCACGAAAAAGGAAGAGATGGGTCAGCTGCACACTATCCTACGTCAGGAAATGGTCTGTCCACAATTACGACAAAAAGAAAACTACGATCAACACAGAAAACCCGATCCGAATCTCCAGTCAGGCGACATGGTCTGGTTACTGCCAAGGAATATAAGGACCACGAGACCATGCAAGAAGCAGGACTACAAGAAAATCGGACAATTCCAGATCCTTACGAAGGTGGGCACAAGTGCCTATAAATTGGCCTTGCCCCAACAGATGAAGGTCCACAACACCTTCCACATCTCACTCCTCGAACCATACCAAGACAATCAGTTCCCCTCACAAAAGCAATCACCACCACCTCCAATCGAGATAGAAGGAGAAAGCGAGTACGAACTCGAAGAAATCATTGATTCACGCATACACCGAAAACGCCTACAATACAGAGCCAAGTGGACTGGCTACTCACCAGAACACGACAAAACTTGGTACCCTGCGGAAAACTTCAGCAATGCCAGCATCGCCATTGAACGTTTCCATCAGTAGTACCCAAGAAAACCCTGAGTGGGTTACAATCAAAATCGAACCCACGAGGCAAGACCCACCGCCATTGGGTCCAGACGAAGGCTGGGGCGATAGCCCCATGGCTACTACCCCTACCAGCCCGCCATACACTACTCAGGAAGAAAGGGAAAAGCAGGCAGCACACAACGCTCTTTCGTGGACTGCCTGTTACGATAATTCCTGGAACACTCATTTACGCGACAAGGAAGGAACCAATTGGTTTCCACGACAGCCCAAGTTGCGCAAACCGCAACAACCACACAAGGAGACATCCTGGAAACACTGTTTCAAGGACACTTGTCGTACTCACAGACACGACAAAATTGATGCTGGGTTTTACCCAAGACGAACCGGGGAAGCGGCACCCCTTTGGGAAAACAATGCACGGATTAGGAAAAGAAAGAAAACTGTGAGGACACAGTTGAAGGGAGAGGGGGGCGAAAAAAGAGAAATCGAGACGATCCCCGACGAAGAGAGTTTGCAACGACAGTTGCAAGGGCTACGAGAACAATTGGGCACCGCCGAAGCCACAATCGAGGCCTAAAGGACTGATATGCGGACATATCAGAGAATGATTGATGACCGGGACCAGACTATTAGGGCGGCACACACCACCTTAGAGGAAGTCCGGAGGAACTACCAGTCGGCCGATCATCAAGTTCGGAAATTGAAAAAGGAACTCCGCAGGTTTGGAGAAAGCCTGACGAAGATGGGACGTTAAGCGTGAAGGGACTCAGGCTCAAGGGAGAGGGGAGCTAATGTCACGATTGGTGACTAAGCAAGGCAGAATTTCGCATGACTCATAGTTATGAGTCACAAGGTTGTTATATTTCGCACTATGACTCATTAGAAGTCATGGGGTTTCACACTATGCACACTTGTGCAATCATTGTTATGTTGTGATTGGTTGATCGTGCGCATGACTCACATTGGTGAACCTTAAGATGTAATGATTTTCGCACATGACTCACACTATGAGTCATAGGTTTCGCGCATGTGACCACTTTAGGGCTCATGACTTATTATATGAGTTATGATTGGTTGGCGCGCGGCGCAGTTGACTCAGAGGAGTCAGCTGATGGATTTCATACTATAACTCACTATGAGTCATAGAGGTCGTGTGACTCACAGGTATGAGTCACCAGGGTTAGGGTTGAGGGAAGAGTGCATATATATGGACCTCTAGGCGACCTGTAGTTAGGACTCTTCACGCAACCATATAAGTTCTTTCCTATACAATTACTTTACCTCTTTACCGTTCCATTCCCTATTGGGGTTGTGCGATAAGAACCATAGGTTTCAGCTATCAAGACAACGTAGGCATAGGCCTCAGAGCAATAGTGGAACTCCGCCTAGTACTACTCGTTGCAATAGTACTCATACCCTGGTGGCTGAGATTAGCGCCACGCCCCATACCGTACTACAACAACGGCCCTGGCATATTCACCCAACCCAAAGAGAAGTAGTTACCTGTTGCAGAACCAGCTTACCGCATAGGATCGTAACAGGATGTCAGCCCCGGTAAAAGCAACTTCCGGTGGTGGAGTAGGAATTCAACTAGCAGGATTTACAACTGCACAGTTTCAAGAGATCCTGACTATGATAAACAACCAGCGAGAAACAACCAACAACCGGATTAAGGTCGAGAAACCCCCTACCTTCCATGGAACAAGGACCAAACTACTAACCATCTTAGTGCAATGCCAATTATACTTTGATGC
This sequence comes from Tuber calosporum, assembly GCA_003316355.1. NCBI lineage: Eukaryota > Fungi > Ascomycota > Pezizomycetes > Pezizales > Tuberaceae > Tuber > Tuber calosporum. The sequence goes on along the minus strand of QFET01008220.1, from coordinate 7,626 downwards.
GACACAGGAAACACGACATACGGAACGCATCACCTACGTCAAGAGCTTGCTGAGGGATGCAGTAGCAAGCTGGATAACCCCATTTGCAGAAGGACGCAAGCCCGAGACCTGGACTACATATGAAGATGTCACTACAGCCCTCAAAGACCAGTTTGGGGATGTGGATGCGGAAAATGCAGCTAGGACAAAGCTCGACCGCCTGAGGTAAGGCAAGGAACCAGTCACGGAATACAGGAATGACTTTCGCCTGACAGCCACAGAGGCGAATGAGGATCATGGTACCCTAAGACGCCAATTCCTTAAACGAATTAACTGAACGTTCCAAGACGCATGGGCAGCGGACCACATGATGGCGGTAAATGTCGATGCCCTTGCAGCCTGGGCAATCGAAAAAGAAAACCGGATCAACATGATCAAGCACCTTCAAGGAAACAACAGTACCTTTATCCAACAACAGGAAACGCCCAGGAATAATAAAGGAACCTGGAAGTCAGGCAACAATGTGGAAACCCAAGGCGACCCAATGGACCTGGATGCTACCAGAAGACGCCCACGACTGAACCTCTCACGAACAGAATTCACAAGAAGAAGGGACAATAACCTATGCCTGGGATGAGCCAGACCTGGGCACAGATTCAGTAATTGCCGAAATACAAGAGATGAGAAGGACTATACCAGGCAGTTCAACAGCAAGAACAATAATAATAGGTGGAAACCACGAACCAACATACATGAAATGGAGATCAGAGAAACACCTGAAGAGTCGGGAAACGAAGGAAGTCCCCAGTAAGAGATAGGCTGCGGGACAACAAAACCAAAACCATCGGAATCGGTAACATCTACATGGCACTTACAAACACGGAAACAATGGAACAAGAAAAAGACCATACTATGGTCAAAATGCGTTTACATGGCAAGGACAAGACAGTCATCATCAACGGCATAATTGACTCGTGCACTAAAGAAAACTTTATTGACAAGGAATTCAGCAACAAACACGGCATACGAACAAAGAAAGTGAAAGAAATACGTGAAATCTACCTTGCGGACGGGGAGCCAAGCGCTATATGACCAATTACCCATATAGCGGAAGTACCTATGGACATCGGCAGACATAAGGAAGTGGCTACCTGTCACGATTGGCGACTAAGCAAAGCAGGATTTCAAATGACTCATAGTTATGAGTCACAAGGTTGTTATATTTTGCACTATGACTCATAAGAAGTCATGGGGTTTCACTTGATACACACTTGTGCAATCATTGTTATATTGTGATTGGTTGATCGTGCGCAGGACTCACATTGGTGAGTCATATGATGTAATGATTTTCGCACATGACTCACACTATGAGTCATGGGTTTCGTGCTTGTGACCACTTTAAGGAACATGACTTATTTTATGAGTTATGATTGGTTGGCACGCAGTGCAGTTGACTCAGAGGAGTCAGCTGATGGATTTCATACTATGACTCACTATGAGTCATAGAGGTCCTGTGACTCACAGGTATGAGTCACCAGGGTTAGGATTAAGGGAAGAGTTCCTATATAAGGGCCACTAGGCTACCTGTAGTTAGGACTCTACGAGCAACCATCTAAGTTCTCTCCTATACAATTACTTTACCTCTATACCTCTCCATTGCTCTATGGTGTTGTGCGATAGGAACCATAGGGTTCAGCTATCAAGACAACGTAGGCATAGGCCTAAGAGCAATAGTGGAAATCCGCCTAGTACTACTCATTGCAATAGTACTCCTACCCTGGTGGCTGAGATTAGCGCCACGCCCCATACCGGACTACAATAACGGCCCAGTCATATTCATCAAACCTAAAGAGAAGTAGTTACCTGTTGCAAAACCAGCTTACCGCATAGGATCGTAACATTTGGTGGTGTCACCTAAGCAGCACCTAACTACAAAACGGCAGACTCTACAGACAACGACATAGACCTCACTGAGTGAGAAATCGATACCTCAACACTTGGCCCGGTACTTGAAGAAGCAATTAGCACAAATCTATCCAGAAGCCAGTCACAAAGAACCACAAGTCCGGTGAGTCCTGAGTCTGCCTCACCAACAGTATCTCTGGAACACGAAACCCCAAGACCAAAAAGGATGTAAGCCCCGGGACCAGCAACTGCCGGTGGAGGACCAGGTATTCAACTAGCAGGATTTACAACTGCACAGTTCCAAGAAATCCTGACTCTGATAAACAACCAGGAAGAAACAAGCAACAAGCGTATCAAAGTCGAGAAACCCCCTACCTTCTCCCGAACAAGGACCAAACTACGAACCTTCATAGTGGAATGCCAATTATACTTTGAAGCGACACAAGACACACGACATACGGAACGCATCACCTACGTCAAGAGCTTGTTATTGGATGCAGCAGCAACCTGGATAACCCCATTTGCAGAAGAATGCAAGCCGGAGACCTGGACTACCTACGAAGATTTCACTAGAGCCCTCAAAGACCAGTTTGGGGATGTGGATGCGGAAAATGCAGCTAGGCCAAAGCTCGACCGCGTGAGGCAAGGCAAGGAACCAGTCACGGAATACTGGAACGACTTTCGCCTCAAAGCTACACTGGCGAATGAGGATAATGGTACCCTAAGACGCCAATTCCTTAAAGGAATTAACCGAACGCTCCAGGATGCATGGGCAGCGGACCACATGGTGGCGGCCAATGTCGATGCCTTTGCAACCTGGGCAAACGAAAAAGAAAACCGGATCAACATGATCAAGCACCTTCATGGAAACAACAGTACTTTATCCACAACAGGAAACGCCCAGGAATAATAATGGAACCTGGAAGTCGGGCAACACTATGGAAACCCAAGGCGACCCAATGGACCTGGATGCTACCAGAAGGCGTCCACCACTAAACCTCTCAGGAGCAGAGTTCACAAGAAGAAGGGATAACAACCTATGCCTAGGATGCGCCAGACCTGGGCACAGATTCAGTTATTGCCGAAATGCAAGAGATGAGAAGGACTATACTAGGCAGTTCAACAGCAAGACCAACAATAATCGCTGGAAACTACGAACCAACCTACACGAAATGGAGATTAGAGAAACACCTGAAGAGTCGGGAAACGAAGAAAGTCCCCACTAAGAGATGGGCTGCGGGATAATAAAACCAAAACTATCAGAATCGGTAACATCTACATGGCACTTACAAACACGGAAACATTGGAAGCAGAAAAGGACCATGCCATGGTCAAAATGTGTTTATATGGCAAGGACAAGACAGTCATCATCAACGGCATGATTGATTCCGGCGCTACAGAAAACTTTATTGACATGGAATTCAGCAACAAACACGGCATATGAACAAAGAAAGCGAAAGAAATACGTGAAATCTACCTTGCGAACGGGGAGCCAAGAGCTATGGGACCAATTACCCATATAGCGGATATACCTATGGACATCGGCAGCCATAGGGAAGTGGCAACCTTCTAAATCCCAGATCTACCCAACCATGATAAAGTGTTAGGTCTGCCATGGTTAAGAAGACACAACCCCAAGATCGATTGGGGAAGCAATAATATTACGTTCGATAGCGAGTGGTGTACCAGTGTATGCCTCGAAAGCTCGCCAGCAGTGGACTCAGTCCCTGAATCAGAAGCCCTGGAAGAGAACTTGGAGATACAGTTCTCCACGATCCAGGCCAAGGATGTCCAGAACATCAAAATCTAAAGATTGAGCAATACGGCTACACTCCCTACCCAGGGGTCAGCCAAGGTTGCAGGACATGACCTGTATGCAGACGAGAGAATTACGATACAGGCAAAAGAACAAGGAATCGTCAACACCGTGATAGCTATAGGACTACCAGAAGGCACCTATGAGCGGGTTGCTCCACGCAGTGGATTGGCAGTCAAATACCAGTATTACAGGGTAGCCATTTCGGTACTGTTGAATTGTATAGGCCATGCTCGTATCGAGAAAATCAGAGAACTGTCAGGAAAGCTCGGTAATAGTTTGGATAAAAGATAAAAGATTCTCGAGGGTTTTATAACTTGAACAACTGATAACTTGATATATTGTTAAGGTCTCTTCTCCGTTGCTTGATGATCCCTTAACTACGGGGCACTGCTAACTATTTATACACTTTTCCCAGTACTTAGGTTGGCCATATAAATGAAGTATCCTTGGAAACTTCGGCCAAGATCTAATCAGTGCGAACACTTTTTGACCCTGAAGATGTATGACCCCACTACAGCAAATGATCCCCCGGACTATCCATTTATCTGAGGGTGTAAAGCACTCCACCAGTAGATAGCCTTCGATCTCTTTGCCTAATGAACTAAGTTCAAATTCATGCCGACCATTTGCGAACATCGTACGGAATACCAGGTGATCAGTCTGGATGGCCGTCTTTCCTGCATATATGCACTCATGTGTAGATGCATTCGGATTATCAAGAATGCAGAATACATAATAGATCCACTTGGATAAATTACTCTGTCATCTTTCACCGAGGCTGAGTAGTTCTGGATACGATCCTACTTCTTGCAGTGTGGGTTGTAGTCAATATAGTCACCCCCCGGCGCTATATACTATCACATCTTTAGACTCGAAAGTCTAGTACCATATCCCATATGTGTAACATCAGCTCCCCCTTCCTAGGCTTCGTCTCGAAGCAATTCTTCCTTTTAGTACTCCTTCCGGTAGGGTTAAAAAACCTTCTGCGATAACTTGGCCACAGCAGGAAAAACCTTTCCGTAGATACTACCTAGCCCAACTTTGGCATTCCCGGATTTTCCCTGTGAAAATCTTCAATCAATTCTTGAGCATGCTCTAAGTTCTCTGGTGGTTCCCAGGTGTTCTCATCTTCGGAACATCCTTTCCACTTGACAAAGTATCGAAGTTCTTAGATCGTTCGTGAACGTCCTCCGAATCTTCGCTCATAAGAGATTATTTCACTCTTGATGATTTTTTCCACTTCCCATTCAAGGTCACCTTCAACTTCTTCCGGTGCCAGGGGTGGTTGTTCTCAGCCAGGTCGAACTGATTTTCGGTATGGCTCGAGTAGAGATACATGGAATACCGGATGTATTTTCCATCACTCTGATATTTCCAATTTGTAGGCAAGGTTTCCTCTTTGCTCTAGGATTTTGAACGGGCCATATAATTTTGGCGCTAACTTCTTGGACGGTCGCTTGGTACGGATATTCCTCGCGTTTAGCATAACCAAGTCGCCAGTTTTAAAGTCCGGTTGACTGCGGGATATGCGGTCATAGTACTTGTTCATCCCTTCACGAGTCTTCTCAAGGGATTCCTTTGCTTTTTCATGTATCGCTTTCATGCAGTGAGCATACATAGTTACTCCCGGATTCTGAGCTTCTCGCTCCTTCATCCATTCTGTTTGAGGATGGTAACCATAATTTGCGAAGAAAGGGGTTATTCCATGTGCGCTTGTTACCGAGTTGTTATATGCATACTCGGCTAACAGCAGTAGATGGTACCAGTTATCCTGATCGTAGTTGACAAATATTTGAAGGTAGCCTCCCAGCACTTGGTTGACTCTTTCAGTTTGTCCATCAGTTTGAGGATGGTAAGCCGTAGACATATTTCTTTTGATGTTTAATGTTTTGCACAATGATTCCCAAAATTCTCCTGCAAACTTTGCGTACATGTCGGAAATGATTTCTGTTGGTAACCCATGAAGTTTCTAAACTTCTTTGAAGAATGCTTCAGCAACGTCCTTTGCTGTCGCGTTTTCTTTTAAGCCAATAAAGTGTGCCATTTTGGTGAACCGGTCAACTACAACCATGATCTGGCTGTATCCTGCAGATTTGGGAAGTTGTGTGATAAAATCTACCGAGGTAGATGCCCAAGCAGCAAATGGGACCTGTAGTGGTTGTAACAGCCCATAGCTTGCATGTCTTGGTGCCTTAGCCCTTTGGCACTCGGTACAGGATCGTACATAGTCGTTTATCCAGTTCGTAATTCCGTTCCAGTAAAAGTCTCTGGTGATAATTTCCAGAGTCTTTTCTTGACCAAAATGTCCTGCAATCTTAGAGTCGTGACAGCCATTTGCAATATCTGTCTGCAGAGTTTCATTTTGTGGAACATATAGGCGTTCTTTGTAGAAGAGGATTCCATCCGTTAGGGTCCATTGTGTTGGCATTTCTTTGCCTTCATCCCATAGACGTTCCAGCTCCTGTTTTCTGCTTAGCCAATCTGGATCATTGTTTGCGACTTCCGTTACCCGTTCCAAGAATTTTATATCAAATTTCTTGAGTTTGCACTTTGCAATTATTGCATTGGACATTAGTGTTTGTCCCTTAATGCAAATCGGGTGTAAGGTAATATCGGTTGAGTCCAGATATTCGTGCTTTGAGTCAGATTTTAGGAAGCATAATTGTGGTTGGGTTTCTTCCAATCGTATCCCTGAGCTGCCAAAACCTTGGCTTGCTTGTTCCTTAGCCTCTAACTCCATGACTTCATGAAGTTCTTTCTCATCAATCCTTTTGATGATCATCTGCGCTATACGGTCCCCGGCATGTACCTGAAAAGCATTGTCAGTAGTGTTGACTAGGAGGATCTTAACCTGTCCCCTATAGTCTGCATCCACTACTCCAGCTCCAATGGAAATACCATGCTTGACTGCTAATCCACTACGTGGTGCAATGCGCGCATACGTTCCAATTGGTACTCCGATAGCCAATCCTGTCCCAATGAGCACTTGCCCATTCGCAGGAACTATGGTGTTTTCGGTACTGTATAGGTCATGACTGGCTGCTTGCTTGGAACCTCGAGTCGGGATTCTTGCTTCCTGTTGAAGTCTTTTAATCCTTATCATCTTATTCTGTTCCTCTTGAGGCAACCGCTGACTGAGGTGTTCGGAGTTTTCTTTTCCCCATATAACTGAGACAACTAAGTTTTGGTTATTCTGCAGGTTTTCAAAGTGATGAGACTGAAGTATGGCCTGCTTGGCATGCTCAGCTCCCTCCTCAGGGCGGTACTCTGGCCGCCTGCTTAAAGCATCCGGTTTGCCCCCTCTGGTTCCAGGTCGATAAATGATTTTAAAGTTAAAATCAGTGAGCTTTTAAGCACAGCGAATTTGTCTTACCGACCAGGCCTTTGTGATGAGAAAATATTGTAGGTTTTGATGATCTGTGTATATGGTGAACGGTTCATCGGTCCCTGCAAGATAGTTTCGCCATTCTTCCAACGCAACTAATATTGCCAACAATTCTTTGTCATGAATGTCATAATTGCGTTCAGCAGGTGTCAATTTTCGAGAATGGAAAGCGACAGGATGTAGTTTATTGGCCAAATATTGAGAAAGGACACATCCAAGGGCGTAATCGCAGGCATCTGTTTCCACTACTGTTTCCCTGTCTGGATGGAAATGACTTAATATCGGAGCTGTGATGAACCGACGTTTGAGCTCCTTAAACGCTTGCTGTTACTTTTCACCCCAAGAAAAATCCTTCGGGTTACCTTTTAGCAAATTAGTAATTGGCGCGCATAGTGCGGAGAAATTCTTCATGAACCGCTGGTAGAAGTTGGCAAAGCCCATAAATATTTGAATTTCTTTTACTGAGGTGGGTGGTTTCAAGGCCTTGATTGATTCCACCTTTCTGTTGCTCATAGTAACTCCATCAACAGCCACAATA
>QFET01008211.1:0-12919 GCA_003316355.1 Tuber calosporum | reverse complement strand
AACGCCATAATATCAAAAGCAGATATAAGGAAATATGACCAGCAATTATTGGCAAACATAGAGCAAGTGGCCATAAGGGACCCAGACTGGCAGCAACGCAGGAGCGAGCTGGAAGAATTGGAGAAGGGAGGAAAACCATGGCCCGCCAACTGGACAGTAGTAGAAGGACTACTGTACTACAAGAACCGTTTATATATCCCAGCCAACGAAGCATTACAGACAACGATTGCCCAAGGATGTCATGACTCCAAGGTGGCAGGACATTTTGGTCAAGAAAAAACCTTGGAGATCACATCATGAGACTTTTATTGGAAAGGCATTGCCAACTGGATGAATGATTACGTCCGCTCATGTGACGAATGCCAACACAATAAGTCCCCGCGGCATGCGAGGTATGGTCTATTACAACCCTTGGAAGTGCCATATGCAGCATGGTCATCCATTTCCACCGACTTTATAACACAACTACCAGAGTCGCAAGGATGAACGCAAATAATGGTCGTTGTGGATCGGTTTACAAAGATGGCACATTTCATCGGTCTGGAAGGAAATGCAACGGCAAAGGATATAGCAAATGTATTCTTAAGAGAAGTCTGGAAGCTACATGGGCTTCCCGCAGAAATCGTCTCCGATATGGATGCAAAGTTCTCCGGAGAATTTTGGGAATCGCTTTGCAAAAGTCTTGGAATAAAACGAAAAATGTCAACGGCCTACCATCCTCAAACTGATGGACAAACCGAAAGAACCAACCAAGTGCTGGAAGGTTACCTAAGGAACTTTGTCAATTACGATCAAAATGACTGGTATCAGTTGTTGCCATTAGCCGAGCACGCCTACAATAATTTGGCAACTAACGCACATGGACTTTCGCCGTTCTATGCCAACTATGGTTTCCACCCGCAGACTGAATGGATGAAGGAACGAGAAGCCCAAAATCCAGGAGTCCAATTATATGCTCACTGGATGAAGACAATACACCAACAGGCCAAAGAAGCGTTAGAGCAAACCCGAGAAAATATGAAGAAATATTACGATCGGAAGGCAAAAGAACAACCTGACATCAAACCTGGAGATCAGGTTATGCTCAACCCAAAGAACATCAGAACTAAGCGACCCTCGAAAAACCTTAGTCCGAAGCTCTATGGTCCGTTCAAAGTATTGGAGAAAAGAGGAGACCGCGCCTTCAAACTGGAAATATCACCGCGATGGAAAATCCATCCGATATTCCATGTATCCCTGTTGGAACCATACCGCACCTCCTCCAGGCCACAGAGGGAACAACCACCCAGAGAGCCGGAAGAGATTGACGCGGACTTGGAGTGGGAAGTAGAACGTATTGTGAAGAGTGAAATAATCTCATACACAAGACGGGTGCGTGGACGGAATAAACAAATTCGTGAAATACGATATTTTGTTAAGTGGGCTGGGTGCTCAGAGGATGAAAATACCTGGGAGCCACCAGAGCATCTAGAGCATGCTAAAGAATTGGTGGAGGAGTTTCATAGGGGAAATCCGGAAATGCCATCCAGGGCCGAAGTTGAATGATAGGAAAAGGTTACCCTGGCGTGGACAAGCAAACGCGGCAGGTTTTTCACCCTACCCTATCGAGTTCATAATGGATCTATGTATTATAATAGTATTTACTTTGTTGCAAGAGGGGGAATATCGGACCCAGAGGTATTCGAGGCGAATCCTCGGAGGAGGGAGCTCGTGTTAGGCACATAACTCCCGCGGGGGCCCGGAGGAGCGGTTTGGGGGCTCTGGGCTTGAAACTCCACAGACTAATACCCCCCTCCGGCCCAGACGTTGGCCCCGGACGACAGCACTGGCGCCTTTGGCAGTTGCTCACAATCATAGAAAGAAGAAATATTGGAGCACCTCTCGTAACACCGTATACATTCTCGCCGTCCGGCCGACCGGATCCTGTTCGCAGGGTATATAAGAGGGCATCTCTGGCTACGCCTGGGAAAAAGAACCAAGCGATTTCGTTAAGAACTCGCAGAGATACATCCCGTTGAAGTCAAGAGACCAAAATAACGTCCGGAAGCCTAGGAGGCAGTGGTATTCAGCCTATTCCGCAGAGAATAGTACCGAACCCCAAATGAATGCCTATCATAGGCAAGCAAGCCTATCGGAACATGTTGATAAGGAGAGGCAGTGGAGACGAGAAGGCAATTGGGCCGATCGTGAACACAAGTCATCCTGAAAGTACTCTGCAGAGCCGGATATCACGGCACGAAGCGGATTGGGTCGACAACCAAGTTGGCCCCTTGGCGATCTAAGAAACTATTGGCAGATTCCAAACTGGACGGTCATAGTTTATACAGCAGAACGAAGGTGGGCATCTCTCACCGAGTGGGCCCACCCACCATCGGAGAAAGGAGAGCTCTGATCACACCATTAGCTGTGTGGGGAAGAGATTGTTCAGGGTCAAAGGGTGTTCGCTCTAGAATTTGAAGGGAGGAATTAGTTAGAAGATACATGGTTATAGGTAGATTTGATGTAGTCCGCGAACACTCAGACGCGGGATAAAATATTGAAGTGCCTCCCGAGCTTTACACCTCATCAAGCAACGGAGAAGAGATTTTATCAATATCATAAGTTTTACTCAAAATCTTTACCCACGAGCCTTCCTAGACACTCTCCGTTTATGAAGAAAGATTTAAGCCTAGTTTGATTCGCTTGCCCTTCGAATCAGCTACCCTTAACAGACAAAGCATTTGGTCCCGTAGGGGCGTAGGTAGTTTACTAACGGCTTCTTGTTGTAGAAAGACTCATACGGCGTTAGTTTACCTATGGATCAGTTAAGGAGGAAGATCCGGAGGTATCCGCTTGTTGTAACTGCTTCGGCCCTTAAATCCGGTGTAAGACCTGATAACATAGTGCGTGTAGATGTGATAATGGTCCTATTGTACCGTTCGGCAACGCCATTAGATTCATTAAAGTAAGGAGGTATTTTGTCATGTATGATACCCTGTTTTTCAAACATGGTTGTCATATCTTTGTTGACCTATTCTCCTCAATTATTGGTCCTAAATTGCTTAATAGTAGCGTTGTCCGGGGCGTACCTTTCTTTGATGAATTGGTGGAATCCTTTAACGGTATCGGATTTGGCTTTAAGAAGGTAAATCCAGGTGTACCGTGTACAATCATCAAGAAAGGTTACATAGTACAAGGAGTTTCCGAAGGAACGGGTTGAGAATTTTCCACTAATATCAGAGTAGATAAAGTCATCGGGATTTTAACATCTTTTGTCTATAGTTTCAGGTTTGCTTTTAGTTGATTTAGATGTAATGCAGGTTTCAACTGCCAGTCTTTCGGAACTTCGTGGATAGTTGGATTATCAGAGTAGTTGGTACTTTTGAGGTAAGATGGTGAAGGATGTCCGAAGGCTTCATGCCACTGTTGGTAAGTCATCTTGTTCGCCACTTGTTTCTCTTCTTGCACAACATAATCTTGAGCGTCAAGCTTTCCACATAACACTTCTCTTTTATTCTCCCTGTATACAAACATATCCGCCCCTTTACTACGCAAGAAAAACTATTTCCCAAAGAAACAATAGCGCGCCATGACAACAATTTACTTTGACCTAACTTTGGAACCCAGAGAACATGTTTTAGGAAACCAGGTGCTACATGACCATTTGAAGTTTTGGCCATGAGCTTGACAGTTCCTCGGCCACATGATTCTATTACCGAATCATCGCCTAACTTAACAGTCCCTGTACTTGGTTCAAAGTTTATAAGAAGGTCTAGGTTGCTTGTCAAGTTTGAGCTTGCGCCATTATTGATTACCCAGTTGTGTGGGTGAGGAGTCTTTTGCGTAGAGAGGAGTGATGTGGATATACTGACAAGTTCAGATATTTCTTCTTTGCTGATCTTTGCTGAAATAACAGCTTTCTTTTCCTTCTTCTTTTGGTTGTTGCCCTTGAGTTTATTACACTCATTCCAGGTATGTCCCTCAGCACGAGCAGTGGGGTAATGCTTCTTGCAGTAGCTATATAGCTTGGATGAGTTCGCAGGTCTCGGGGGAGGTTCCCTTCCTTTTCCTTTAACATCAGTGCTTTTATACAGTTTGTCGTCCTCAGGGCTAACCGAGGGTCTCATGTCCAACAACTTGTTGTAGACATGGTCGTAGGTAAGGTCCTCCTTAGTTTGAAGGTTTGCCGACGATGTTACTCATGACTCAGGTAGGGAGCAGAGAAGGACTGCAGCTTTCGCTTTGGGTGACTCAAATACCAATTTGAATACAAATGGTAGAGGATATCAGTCATCGGCAGAGGAGGAGGAGCAACAATGTTGCATTCGATTCCAGAGGGTATCGTACTTGTTGATATGGTCTGCAATATGTGCAGAGGTATCGTACTTGGTATCGAGGACCGCGTTGAGTTGTTCGCAGCAGGAGGTGGTTTTTCTCTAGCAAATTTATCTTGGAACGCTTTCTGGATGGAATGGGGTGTTTTATGGGTGGTCAACAAAATAAGGCATTGGGGGTCAATCGTTTCAAGGAAGTAGGCCGAGGCCCATTGGTATCGATCGCGAAATTCAACTAATCACTCAGAGTTATTTATTTCAATTATCATTGTCTTCTTCCTCTGGTAGAGTTTCCTCTTCCGTTACTATCTCCCTGTACTTATATAAAGTAAGTACATATTCCGAGATATCTTACCAGATCTGGTAGTTATCAGGACCAGAGAGCTTTAGCATGGAGCTCAATTTGTAACTGAGTACCCAACTATGTTTGGAGATGTTGGCATAAGATTAGGGGTTTGGTGCAGGAGTTTCTGGAAGAGGAACGGTGGTTGCTGCCATGGCCATTTTTCCTCACAAAAGGCAAAGTGACTTTGGTTGCTAAGTACCGGTACTTTGCTTTGCACTTACAAGTAGTTGCAGCTAGAAAATTGCACTTTCTGTAAGAACACGGATTTAGTGAGGGAGGAAAACTCAGACTTTAGTGAGGAGCGCCAAGACCTTTTCCTATTGATTCGCCAAGAACGTTTTATTTCGCAAACGATGTTTCTATTAGACCGATATTTGGTTTGTATTTCGTTTCGAGGAAATGGTTCGATGTTATACGAAATATTTTTCGTTGAAAGAGGTTTGTTTCGTTTCGGAATGAATTTGTTTGTGGTAAACGAGGATAGCGTGTAAGTGTAAGTCGTATAGCTATGGATGTACCGGGCTCATAACTTGTTTTAATTATGTGTATTGGCACAATCTTATAGCATGAGTACGAAAATACTACACCATATAAAGAGTATACTATGTGCACGCTTGTGTGAGGAGTATTGTAGTATGAATGTAGATATGTAGTAGTTCTTGTCCTTAATTAACTAAAACAAATTAGGCTGCAACCAGCTATTTATACAGGTGCATATCCTCCTTGTACTCAGTAACAAAATAGGGAAAACATTGTAAGAAACATAAGTGCGAACAAGTTTGACCCTGAAAAACTACCAAGGAAATCCCAATAAAATATGCGTAATCTGAAGTGGTTTGCGCGAAATAAACGAAAAGATAACACCTGATACATGACCGGTAAAAGGTCACTCTACATGAAAAGACAACTGCGAAATCCTGCACATAACATAAGAAATATACGCATTAATTCTCAAACATTATCATGAAATATAAGCGAGAATATGATATACTCTGGCTGTAGTAATGTCCGTAGTTTCCCTGTGTAAACTAGATATAACCAAACAGTCACATAAACAATATTACCATAGGAAATATACACATGAAACGAATTGAAGAATTTCAACAGCGGGGAGGTAAGGTTTTTCGACTCCATATCTAGCGATACATGCGAGCTTTGTACCTTAAACAAAGAATATACTATGAAAAAAAACAAAAAAAACAAAAAAAACAAAAGTAGTTAGGATCACACCCTGCTTCCTCTATTTTTCTGCCCCTATCTTTGCAATACCTCAGGTAACTTGATTATCTTCATGAATCCCTTATTGCTACCCTCATGTAGGCTTCGGATCCCTATGCTGAGGTCATGGAGTCTTCTCACCCACGATCAGTTCAGTCCTCTTATGCCCCCTCATGTGAGAGCTTTCACTACCTAATCCTCCCCCTTAACTCTGCATTTATCTCCTCCTTCCTCTCTGTGACCCTCTCTGCCATCAGCTGGCGTGAAGGCTAGGTGCCCCCTCTCTCCACAGAGGATCTCTCTAACTTTTCCACTACGGAAACCTTCCTCCACCTACTCATTTTCTTAACCCTACATAGGCTTGGTTCATCTAATGCTAGGTTGGATGAGCTGACTACTCTGGTTCCTGATCGTCCTAAGCTTCCTCCACATGCTCTGCAGGGTGTAGACACCCTCTGCTCAGATCCTGCATCCGGTTACTACTCTCTATGTGACTTTTCACATAGTGGAACCTTCCTGCAGCCCATTCATTCCCACCCCCATAATTCCTCCAACTACATTATCAGTACTCGGGCATCCGTGTCCCTTAGCTGCCCTGCCTTCTGCCCACCTCCTCCCGCCCACCCTCCTGCCCTGCCTCCTCCACCTGTTTCTCCTTCTTCCTCATTAATTCCCCCCTCGTTATCCATACATTTTACAAAAGCACATTGACCCCTCCCGTCTTCAGTTTTCCGAAAAGATTTCGGTTGGCAGCTATCTGGTGGTCATCGGCAGAGCTGGAGAGAGAAAGGTTAATGGGAAGGGTACAGCAGTTTCTGCATGCCCCTCAGCGGCTCAGGTTGCCCTGGCCACCTCTTCCCCTACAACTACTAAGGAGAAATCTCCCCTGCCTCTGGCTGCCTTGTCAGACTATTTTTATGCACCTTGCTCCTCACCTGTATTTAGAGCAGCTGCTCCTACTATCGCTTACCTTATAACTGACCTTACTGCCTCAGCCCTGGATGAGGCTGACTGCTCCTTGTCCAGCTTCTTTATCTCTACGAATACTGTTTGTAGTACAGTTTCTCTCCTTAGCTGTGACCTCTCTGTTCCTGCTCTCTCTTATGCACCTTACTTTGATGGCCTCTCTCTCTGCCTCAACCAGTCCTTCTCTGTTGGGGAGAACCCATGGCTTCCCTTTTATCCTACACTAAATACCAACTGTGGGCTATTCACTCAGTCCCTTTGGTCTACTACTATGACGATAACAATGAACTCTTCGCCAGCCTCTCCACCTCCATAAGGAACATGTCAGGTGATTTTCTTCTCTCAGCTCTCTTCCTTAACCCTGACAAGTACTCAAGGATGGGCAAGTTCTCTTCCTCTCTGATCGTTGCTGCTGACCCTACAGATCTAGACCGCATAGTCCCATCCATCCTGCTCTTCTCTTAGAACCAAAGGTCTGAGCTGGCCTTCTCCCCAATTTCTTTCTTCAATGCTTCTACTCCTTGAAGTTTAGCCTTGTTGGCCACAGGTGTAAGGTGGATCACCTAGCGTGCCACTTGTGTTCCCTCGGCCATATCAGAGCTGAACACTTCTGCCCCAACACCTCCTGCCCCAATAGTAGCAACCTAAAGCCAGTTTTCAACTGCAGCGTCTCCTCCCCTGCCAGGTGCGTAAACTGCGATGATGATCATTCCACCAGGAACAGTGACCACCCAGACCTCCCTGCTGCTCTTGTATACCTGCCCTTACTAACTCTCGCCCCAACTCTCCTCCTCTGCTGGAAATCATGGACATTGCTTGGGATGATAGTTCTCCCCAGCCCTTGGGGTCTCCAACAGTCTCCACCTTTACCGGTATACCACTGCACTGCCACCCACCTCCTTCCTTCACCCCCCCTTTGACCCGAAAGCTTTACGAACTGGCAGGACTCCAGATCCCTTCTCTCCAACCTCCAGCTGGACCTTCCTCCACCTTCATATCCTTCTTTCCCGCCTACGTCCGTCCCCTCAAGGCATGTTGGCATTCCCTACTTGAAGGCTCCCTCTCCTACTCCCTCCTCTTACAATGGTCTGAGCTCTGCCTGCTAATGTCTTACACCCGCTCTGCCTCTCCCTCACCTCCTCTACACTTACTTCTCTCCATTGTTCAACAGAACAGCCTCGGGAGCTAGGATGTGTTTTTTTTCCTAGTTTAATTTCTTTGAGAGTTTGTCCATTTCACTCTCTGTTGTTTGCTTGCAAGATCCACGTGCGTAGAGGGGTCGTCTGCCTACCTTCCATAGATTTCCTTCCTTTCTTACTGTATGCCTGTCATCTGGCTCCCCTGCGGTTGCTGGTTACATATGTTTAGGCCTATTTAAGTCCTGTATCATCATCCTAGTCTTTTGTGACAGGTGAGATGTCATTGGCTTAGATTTTAATAAAAGTTCAATTGCTTTTAGGTATTCCTCCCCACACTTCTGTATTCGCAACTTCAATGATACTTGTGTTAGGCACAAACGATTCCTAAGAGGACTACAGGACACTCAGAAAGAGAAAACGCATGAGTCTAAACCTCTATTGACATTCATACCCCTGCGGCCTCAACCTTCGCCCTGGAAGTTGATACAGGCACCTTTTGCAATTGCTCGTTTACATAGAAAAATGAGGAATTAATGCCCGACTTCCTAGAGGATGCCTCTGTCTTGAAATATCAGGTCGAACGGAAGAAATAGATTAGTAGGAAAAAGAATTAAGAGCGATATTAATGTATGAGCCTATAGGATGACTGAGGTTGCCAATGCATGGCGACATGAGCATTCATCACCTCATATATGGATAAGGGTCTTCAAATTGACAGACTCCCATTGAAAGATAGGACACTATCATTCCACTGCAATGGGCCAGGTGACTGAATACGATAGATATGAGACTAAGTTCTCAAGTTCAAAGGAGTTCCGCCTCGTTGACCATAGTGGAAAGATCTTAGAAGTTATAAAGCCGAGGGATTAAGGTTGCAGGGAATAAATACCTGAGCAGTCCCCTAGTCTTAGATTTCGGCTGGCTGGACTATATGGCAATTGATATTCACTCCCCCACAGGCCTGTTTTATTCAGCTCATCGGGTCTTTCGTGTTTACAATGATTACTATACCACCGGGTGCTCATCCCACACCCGTACAATCACACCACCTTCTATGTTCAGGGAACACACTTTCCCCACTCTACTGGTTGGGGATCCGAACCTCCATCATCCTCTTTCAGACCCTCTAAGGGTCCTTCTTGATACTGAATTTAACCTTTCTTCCCCATACTTTGACCTGGCCTCTGATCTAGGCTACGCACTTTTAAACACACCTACTGTATTTACTAGGTTCCCCTTCGATGGGACACCCAGTCCTGGAGTCTTAGACCTTGCCTTCGCAAAACCCTTTCTTGCCCCCTTTGTTAGCTCATGAGGTGTCACCCTCCCACTGACTGGTTCTGACCACGTCCCAATCTCAATAGCCCTTTCCACGCCTTTCCAACGACAGCCTGACGCCACTCCTAACTGGACCAAATGGATTGGCACACACTCTCCCCTCTCATCAAGGATCTAGTAGTCCCACAGCCTCCCCCGCTTCCTACCTCAACCTCACTTAGTGCTTGGTTCGATCGTCACCTGTGCACCATCACCTCCCTCCTAGCCCAGCGCACACCAAACAAACGTCCTTGCTTCAGGTCAAAGCCATGGTGGACAGCTGAGCTATTACAGCTGCGCCAAGCCTTCAACAGAGAGGCAAGAATATCACGCATGTCCCTCTCCACCACCCTCTCCGACAGCGCCCGTTCGTCCCGCCTTGTGTATTTCAAGGCCATTAAAAAGGCTAAGGTATCACACTGGAACTCTTTCCTTGCCTACTTGGACTCTAAGTCAGTATGGGCTGACCGCAGGATCGCAAGCGGGTGCCCTCTAGACCGGTTCCCCTCATTTCCCAATGCCACAATACCTGTCGAAGTCAATACCTCCTCCTGCATTATTTTTTACCACCACAAGACCCCCAACCCTGTCAATCCATCCTTCGACAGTTCTCGGACTTCCTGCCACTTCAGAAACAGGAAGTCTCCCTTGCTCTTCGCAAATCTTCTAACACCTAAGCCCCTGGGCCCGACCTGATCCCCTATGGTATATGGAAGAGGATCAACAATATCAACCCCACCTTCCTCACCTCCCTCCTAGGTCCCCAGCTGACCTATGGTTTCCACCCCTCCTCCCTTAAAAAAGCCAATGGCATTGTCCTCTCCAAGCCCGGCAAATCTGACTACAACTCCCCCTACTCCTTTCGGGTCATTGTCCTCCTAGAAACTATCTCCAAGATTCTGGAAAGCATAATAGCAACCAGCGTTTCGCTAACATCTGCAAAAAAGATTCTCCCTCATGTATTGCCTATATATCTCCCTTAACAGGCTGGTAATGCCAGCTCCCCCTGTCCTTCCAGTCCCTCCCGTAATTCTATCGTTGTCAGAAAACTCCCGGGGCCTCCCCACAGCTCAATCCAGATCCCCAACGTCATTCATCCCTGTCTTTTATCCGTAGCCCTGTGCTTACTTCACACAGGAATTCATCTTGTCTAACTGACCCCCGTTTTTTTTTGGCTTTTCCTGCCGCGCCACTTTGGAAGTTGTGTGGCTCATTCTTCCCTGTCTGAGTCTGGAAAAACCTCTGCGTATCTCGGCTCCCTATCATAACTCGGCACTTTCCATTCCCACTGATTTCTCCGTTATGGACGCCGTCCCCCTGGGGACGTTCCTCACACCATAATATGCTCTCTTCCCACCTGTGTCGTTCCCATATAAACCTTCCTTGTATCCATAGTACGCGTTTGTAATTAATTCTTTCGCGCCACACACTGAAGTCTGTACTCAATCCGCTCCTCATCGTCTTTTTTGAGACGCCATGAATCCCTTAAACTTTACTATTTTATTCTCATCCCTGCTCGCTTAGAAAATATCATTATATGTCTCATTTGCACCACTCTGTGTTCTTTCGAATTTATTTATCTTACTTTGTTTAATATATTCTCTTAAATGTTTCTAAATCAATCCTATTATTTACATACCAGCGTTTATTATCTACTCCGGCACCCTCTGGTACTAAATGCGCCATACCCATTATCCTTTTGATGCCAACTACCCTTTCCGCTGTCCCATTTGGCCCTTTCGCCGTCCCCAAAGTGACGGTAACAAGTACTGTAATGTCGCTTAACTTCCCCTAATTCTCAACATAGAGTCTATCTACTAATACCAGTCATTCCACATTACCCGTTGTTAAATCTCGAACCTTCATTATTGATACCAAGCGCGCTGGGTAATAGCCTTTCAACGCCCCATAAATACCTTTATTACCTGAATCCACCCAGACCCAATCGTTTCTACTCCAACCTGTGGACCTGCAAAGCTGAGTGCCTGTACACCGAAGATGGTGCTATGTAACCTCTCGTGCATCCTGAAAGTCCTCAACCGGAATGCGTAAAAGCCGACATATCTCGATGGGAAACTGCTTGACCGTATCCAGATGAAGCTGTAGATGTTAGGCACATAACTCCCATGAGGGCCCAGAAGAGCAGCTTGAGAGCTCTGGGCCTGAAACTCCACAGACTGATACCCCCCTCCGGCCCCGACGTTGGCCCCGGACGACAGCACTGGCGCCTTGTGCAGTTGCTCGCAATCATAGAAAGAAGAAATATTGGAACCTTTCTCGTAACCCCGTATACGTCGTCGCCGTCCGTCCGACAGGATCCTGTCTGCAGGGTATATAAGAGGGCATCTCGGGCTACGTCTGGGAAAAAGAACCAAGCGATTTCGTCAAGAACTCGCAGAGTTACCTCCCACTGAAGTCAAGAGACCAAAACAACGTCCGGAAGCCTAGGAGGGAGTGGTATTCGGGCTATTCCGTAGAGAATAGTACTGAACCCCAAATGAATGCCTATCATAGGCAAGCAAGCCTATCGGAATATGTCGATAAGGAGAGGCAGTCCAGCACGAATAGGTATTAGACCGATCGTCAAAGACTAGTCATCCTGAAAGCCAGCGGCGAGACAGGGTGAACCGGAACGAAGCCGTATTGGTCGACAACCAAGTTGGCCCCTTGGTGTTCTAAGAAACTATTGGCAAGTTGCAAACTGGACGGCCAGAGTTTGAACAGCAGGACGATGGCTGTTATCTCTTACCGAGAAGGGGTGAACACCCACGGAGAAAGAAGAGCTCTGATCACGCCATTAGCTGTGCGGGGGAAAAAACTTTCAGGGTCAAAGGGGGTTCGCTGTTGGATTTTGTTGTGAAAATTGTTAGTAGATACTTGGTTGTATGGAGAACGGATGTAGCCCGCGAACACTCAGACGCGGGATATAAATATCGAAGTGCCTCCCGAGCTTTAGCCATCATCAAGCAACGTAGAAGAGATCTTATCAATATCATACATTCTACCTTGAAATCTTGAGCCTTCCTAGACAATCTCCGTCTACGATTTGATTTCTTAAGCCTAGCCTGATTCGCTTGACCTTAGAATCGGCTACCATTAACAGTATATTGATATTTCTCCTTGTTACCAAGGCTCTTTTCATGACTATTGAACACCTCCAAGTCATACCTCTGGAATCACATAAGCTCATAGCTGATTCCACATTCCTCGACGAGCTTCTGCTCGAACCTCGCCCCTCAAAATACATCTCCTTATTCGAAGAAATACTTGAAAACTCCCTCTCGGAGATCCAATTCTATACACCCCTAGAACCCTCCTGGTTCACCGATCCCTTACTCATCCTTACCGAATCAGATTTCCAAGAAATCTACGAGCACTTCTACGGTCCCACCGTCCAATGGAAACCGTTCCAAGACTACGATACTGAAGAAGAAGGAACCTCCAGTTCTTTCAACTTCACCTCCCCCTCCTTCACCCCATCTCTTTGGAGACTAGGAAAGCATCCAGAGTCCCAATAAGAACGAGATGGCCCGACAATTGACTGTCGACACGGACAAAGCTATGTCGGACATAGAGGAAGTCTCCCTAGTTGGAAGCGATCATGCACCTGGGCGCTCCAG
>QFET01008209.1:4003-22826 GCA_003316355.1 Tuber calosporum | reverse complement strand
GGGGACGAGGGGGTTGCCGTTATGGGGGTCTGTCGGCAGTTGAGGTTTTTACATTTACTCTTTGCTGGTGTTTTTCTGGCCAGATGGGTGGATGGGTAGGGAATGGATGTACTTGTATGATAGTGGATGAGATCCCGGGGTCTTTTTTACTCCTTGTGGTGAGATGGTATGATTTGGCTTGCTAAACCGGGTATTCTACTTTGGAGAAAGTGAATTTTTTGGTTATCGTTGGTTGTATCATGGGATTAACAAGAGGGATGTATGATACAGTGCTAGTAGATAAAAGAGCTATGATACTTGCCCGGTATGTTATCACACGGTAAATTTACAGCAGAAAATTCGTCGAGGAGTTCTCTCTGATCGTTAGAGTGCTCGAGTAGAGAGCGGAAGTTAAAGCGGGGCAGGCTGCAATAGACAGGTCCAGGGATGAGCTGTCATAGAGAACGGGAGTCTTTCTTGACCGATCAAGGATCATGGTGGAAGGAGTGCAGCGGGCTAAGTTTGAGTTCGGAGCACCTCACTTGATCCTAGTTCACGCTGCGGTTCAGGAAGTACGGTTTCAAGTCTAGCCCTAAGCGTTGCAATGATCCCGATCTATTGATCAAAATTTGATACGATAGGGGGTTTTTTTTCCCCCTTTGCTGCGAGTGTAGGTATGATATCATACTGAGTATGATACCAGAGTGCGTGAGTAAGAATCGGAAGATTATTTTTGCTTTATCCCCGTACCGTACTCGTATGATATCATACTACAAATATACAAATACCTATGGAGATAAGGGTTATGATTTTCCGATATTAATGAACACACGCGTTAGTAAGTCGTGTAGGGTGAAGTTGTATAATATTGCTTATGGCTAAGCATCAACACCATCAATCAATCGCCACAACCATCTTCGGCAAAACTGAAAAAAGTACATACTGGTATCACATGATATCTGTAATAAATTCCCACAATATACCCTATTATAGGGCTTCTCGAGCACTTGTCCCAAGTTTGGAAATTTCCAATTCCGATCCTGGTCACTGCACTAAGCCTTCCCTAACAATTCTACCCGCACTGCTCAAACTCCGATCAATCAATTTGATGGTCCCGGATTTAGAGTAACGCCATCGCGTGTCTTTAATATTCATCTAGCCTTCTTGGCCTTGCTCTTTCTTTCTTTCCTTTTTTTCATTACGGGAGATTTTCCCTGTTCTCCTTTCGCCCACGGGTTCGTTCCGTGCCGGCAGCGTGGCGTAGATGGGTTTTGCGTTGTTGGTGGTATCATAGTAGGTATGCTAAGTTAGCTAACATTGGCGGGTGAAGGATAAGGAAGGATCAGGAAGGGGCAGCAAGCACATATAAGACCATATGGCGCCACTTTCTTCAGGCCCATCGCCCACCCGAGCCCGCAATCTCGAGAAAGGAAAACCTTTCTCTCTCCCTTTTGGGAATATTTTGGCAGGGCTTCCTTGGGCAGAAGACGAACGGTAGGAAATAAGAAAGGAAGAGGGAAAGAAAAGGGCAGGCAAAGCTTAATTTCTGATACCCCTACTACCCCGTTATCTTCTAGAATCTTTCCTCCATAGCAATACTCACACATTCCATTTCCATAACCAAGAGCATTTCCTGGCGCATTGCCTCTCTTTTCTTGCTTTGTTTTGCCATGCGCCATATGGCGGGCACGTTCTTCGACGTTATAATAGTTGGGGCTGGTCTGTGAGAACCATTCATTCTCTCTCTTCTTCCTCTCTTCCTTTCCCCCTACCTGGCTACTGTCTGCCTTTCCCATATTGCCTGCCTACCTCCTTGATATTTACTCATTGATCAAATGCTGCAACCTACTGAAACTTTCTTTTCGACGCCCTTAATCAGGCCCCTTCGGCATCATTGCTGCAAAAACCTACCTAGAGCTAAATCCCATGACGAGCCTAGCTCTGCTGGAAACCGACACTTCGCTGGGTGGAGCATGGAGCAAGAATCGGATCTACCCGGACATGTATTCGCAGTCTCCACTGGGGATGTTGATCGAGTTCAGCGATGTGCCAATGGAACCAACGCCACAGCACTATAAGAATTACGTCCCCGCACACCACGTATACGAATATCTTGCGTCATACACCGCAACGCATATATATGATGGAAAGAGCATAAAGGACAGAATTCGCTTAGATACTCGGGTTGTCAGTATCCAGAAGTTGTGGAATCAGCTGAATGGAGCGGGCAGTGGCAGTGGGAGGAAGGGAAGTGCTTGGGTTGTGGGCACGGATTGCGGGCAGACGATGATTTGCTCGAAACTTATGATTGCTACCGGGATTACCTCGAGACCTTATATTCCGTCTTTCAATTCACTGGACTTCACACCCCCTATACTGCATACAAAAGATTTGGCGAGACTGGCACCGACGTTCATGGAATCGGAGGGCGTGCGGAATGTGATTGTCATTGGGGGTTCGAAATCAGCGTTTGACGCTGTTCATATGTTCGTTTCTGCAGGGAAACAAGTGGATTGGGTCATTAGGGATAAGGGATCGGGGCGCGTTGGGATGAACGCGGCGGAGCGTTCCCCGGTTTATTACAAGACCCCGCATCAGATATTATCGACGAAGTTGATGTCCAAGATGAGCCCTTGTGTATTCCAACCACGCGACCGCTGGATGCGCTTCTTTCATCAGACGAAAATGGGTATATGGGTCACTGACACAGTCTGGAATACTATGCAATCCGCCTGGCTTAAAGCAGCGACGTACGGCCGTAGCGGCGATAGCTCTGGTCTCCAACCCCAACTCCCGCAAGTCTCATCCCCTCAGAATCACAACCTATCATCAACTAACGAAATGGAGACAGAATGTTCTGGTGCTCAGAAAACGTCGGCGTATCCAACTCCCCCAACTTCTGGAAAACTATGAGGCAAGCAAATGTCCATCGGTCCTCCATAGACCGCCTTGAAAACTCCTCAGTAGTCCTGGCAAACACCACCACTCTCCCCTGCGATCTCCTAATCATGTCTACTGGCTGGGACATAACTTTCCCCTTCTTTAGCCTAACCGACGCCTCAACCCTCGGCTTGCCGGTACCAATGGCCCACAAATCTCTCCTTGATAGCAAAAAATGGCAAACCCTGGAAGCAGCGGCGGACTTCACTATTCTCCGCTTGTTTCCCAAACTCGCCACACCTCCAAATTTCGACCGACATCCGATGAACACAACGCAATTCTACGTATACCGGGGCATAGCCTCACCACAGGAAGCCCGGGAAGGGGATAATTCGATAGTATTCCTGGGACAAGTTGGGGCGGCACAAAGCTTCCAGATTGCTGAGACGCAGAGTATCTGGGCGGCAGCGTACCTCATGGGAAAGCTTAGGCTGCCAAGCGTGGAGGAGATGGAGATGGACATTGCCCTTACCAACGTCTGGAGGAGGAGGCGGTATCTGTCTGCTGGAGAGCGGAAGCCAACCTTTATGCATGATGAGCTTGCGGTAGTTTTTTTTTTTTCCAACCCTGCGAGTGAGACTCTGTGATGCTGATGTTTTTGTGGCAATGGCAGTACGTGTCAATGCTTCTCCGTGATCTAGGAATTAACCACAAGCGTAAAGGCGGAGGGTTAAAAGAATTGTTTCAGCCATATTCCAGTAAAGATTACCGTGGGATGTTGGAGGAGTGGAGGAGAATGCAGGAGAAGAGGGAGCATGACGAGTTGGAGGAGGGGTATGGAAGGTCTCATGCGCTGTCTTCGAGAACAGTAGTAGCTTGGGCCGGCTGTCAGCGGAGAGCCTGAAAGGGGAGGGGTGACGAAAAAAGGTTATCAGTATTATGGTTGGCATTATTTTGACATGATATTTTTATTTATCTGTACATAGGCAAGTATCTCAGATGGGCTAGACGGGAATGAACGATAGAGTAGGAGGGTTAGAAAGGCAAGGCATGGTAGGGATGAAGAGAGAAAGGTTAGTGATAGAAAGTGCCATACTCGTGCAAGCTTTAATTTGTAGGTATTGTGGAAACGCAGTACCAAAAGACTGAGGAGGAAGCAGTGATGTCCCAAACTGTAGTGATAATAGAAGGTTGCCTGCAGCCCCCCAACCACAACCTCGATAATTGGTCAGCCTGTTTCCAACCAACCAACCAATAGTCAAACCAACCAATTCAATCACTGACCCAACCACAATCCCCGTATGTACAGTATTCCAAAACCAAGCAACAAGAGAAAACCAAACCTGGAACCGCATACCCAGAAAAAGAAAAGAAAAAAAAAAAAAAAAAAAAAAAAAACACCCCTCAACCTACAATACGGCACCACAATCATTTCTCTCTCTCTCTATCTCTCTCTCGACAAACCCCTACGATAACCACCCACCCACTCCCAGCGCAGTACTTTTTACAAAACCCGAGTGATCGTTAATGACCACACCATGCTTAAGAGCAATGCACGAATGCAAGTATACAACGACCAATAAAAACAAACGAGAAAATTACCTTTGCGAGAAGAGCGACTTGGTTATATACTAGGCCCCGTTGGGTACTTGTAACGGTATAAGGGGTGTTTATAGGAGGGAAAGGGATGGAGTCGTGGTGTATTTTTTTTTAGGGTAGGTGTATATCGGATTGGATATCGTATCACGGTATCATATATTATTATGAAAGGTTGATATCTGGACGTTTTGCGAGTAGGTTGTGGAGGGTTGGTTTCGTTGGGGGTTTGTATGGTACACGGTACAGGTATGCCGGTGGTGATGATATGGTGATTTGGGTGTGGTATGTATGTATACATGTATTTATGTAGAACAAGTTGGGGTGGTTTGTTTGCACGTGCAAGGGTACGGATAGATCGGGTGTTTGATTTCTTGTAATGCCCTTTGGATTTCCTTCTTTCTTTCCTTCTTTCCTTCTTTCTCAAGTTCTGGGGAGGGCGGGGGGTTTCAAGGTTTGAAGGAGGAACGAAGGGAGGATTATTCGCACTGATATATGCTTCGGTATGATATTTTCGTGGTGGGGAGTGAATATCGATAGGAATCGGGTTTATTTCAAGGGGGTTTTGTTTGAGTAGCGTAGTGAGGAGTAGGTGGATGGGGTTAGGTGAACTTTGAATTGGTAAAACTTTGATGGATTGGGTGGAAGAGGGGAAGTTTTTTTCGTTTCGGGCTATGGTAATATGTTGTTGTGATAGGGAACAGGGTGATTTTTCCTTTCCTGTTGGGGTAATTGTAGGGATAATATGGTGGTAGGAGGAAGGAAAGGAGGGTGTTGTGTGATATTAGATATGGTTCGTTGGGCTATTGGGATGAAAGTGAAATGTCTCTGATGTGTTGGTGATGGCGATTTAATTAAATGTAGATAACTGATCTTATGATTTCGAACTAATATGTCGTTCCATGGAACTTCGACTTGTGTACTGGAATATGTACTGTAAATCTATTTACATGATAGTAGCTGAAACATCAGATGAATGGTTCTGTAAAGCTCTTTCCACCAGGGATGCAAACTTTGGCCCCTCGGTAAAATATGAGAAGAGTATAGTAACTGCAAGGGATCCAAATGTGATTGGTATTTTAAAACATACCCAAGTACTATTGGACTAATTACTATACAATCCTCCAGCTTTCTAGTAAGTAAATATTTTGATACAAAATATGCAATAAAATTAAGAGATTCAAAGATACTTATAAGAGACCATATGACTTTGCAATAACTCTAATATTGTGAACCCTTGCCAGGCCTCATGTGACAATACAGAGATTGCTAAATGATTCTGATCTACAATTTGTTTCAGGGATCGGCCTAGGTGGCATAATCTATATAACACATTTTGCTTGACATTATCTTAAGTATTTACAGGTTTCTTAACTCACTTTGCACATTTCTGAAATCTAGATTGTGGTCAACCCATAGGTGTAGAAGAAGAACCAGTACAGCTCTGGTATGAGACCAATAATAGCAAAGGTGCTGATTTGCATCCTCTACTTGAGTTATCCTATCTTGGCCAATGGGACTCTGAATAGGTGTATCATCTGTAACAGGCGCACCCTATACGAAGATGCATCCTAAGGTTATGACCTCACTGAAGACTCAATGTAAAGTTCATAGAAGGTATGGATAAAAATATTTGAATCAAATGATAAAACTTAAGATCGTTAAGCTGAAGGTGCACTCAATTCAGTTCTTCATGAGAGTTAAGTTAGTTATCAGAGTGGAGTGCTGTTTGCAGTTATTTAAGTAGAATTTATAAAAGCCAATAAAACCCATCTCTAATCTGACCATAAATGAGCACCCTTCCCCACTCAGGTTTTAACAACACAAGACTCCATTAGCCGCAGCTTGGGAAGTCTGCAGATTGCTCGGTATAGGAGATTCCAGCAATCTGATTGGTTTTCTAGAATGCATCTCGATTTTGTCAGCAGGAGAGCAAAACCTTGCTGATCATTGTCTTGTTAGTAGCCTAATGTCAACTTGATATGAGACTCAATATTTCAGTTAAGACAATATTGCCCTTTGACGTTTTCATCTATACTAGCGCTGTCGTTGACCAGGGCTTCTTGGCCTATAAGCAGCTATTTTAGTAATTACTTAGCTTCTCCAGCAAGTGGCACTACTGTGTTGGCTAAATAGGTGCTACTCAAAGCTAATTGTTTCTTTAACCACCTCAACTATGATAAGACGGAATACCCTTAGAGTCCTGTAACGTTTCTCAGTAATTGTATAGGTCCTAGGCTATAAGTTGTTCAACAGTAGAGTTTTAACAGGACAAACTTTTGTTTGTCTCTGACTCCCGGATTGACCTTTCCGAGCTGCTTCTATTCCTCCAATAGGGATATCAATTCCTCAGAGTTCCAACAGAGTACCATCTGGTGTCAATACTGACACCTTGCCTGGGTTGGCCATTGCCTAGCCCTTTATATACCCTGTTGACACGATTTCTCCACTGAATTGTGGCGACATATACGGGATTACAGGACCACCTTCAGTAGCCCTATTTTGTTAACCTTTTACCAACTGTCACACTTTGCCACTTAGCTCGATGGCAGTTTACCAACATGGCCCAAATCATGCCCTGGTGCCTTTTAACACTTAGTTCATATCATGTAATTTTGAAGGTACGGTAACTTGAGGTCCACGATCTGATAAGTGATCACCAAGGTAGGGTAACTTGATACCTACATGGCCCAAATCTATTCGGAAGTCTGCATAATGTATATATATGTTACCAGCCGATCCCATATAACCAATGAATTGTATTCAGTGGATTCCACGATTCTGATTCACTTAATTACATGAACGTAGTATGCCGGACAAGCTCTACATTGATTATCATATTTTCATTGGGTCTTTAAGTTACCAGACCTTTCTAGTTATGATTCCAGATAGCTAGACTCTAGACAACCTTTTCTACAAAAGGTGTAACAATTTTGACAGTTACACCAACAGTAACCCTGGTTAATTTTGTTATCCTGCCATAGATATTGGGAAGCCCTAACCTTAAGCCAGGGAAAGGTTACTGAATACATCCAATATCATAGCATATATATATTCATTTGAGAACTATTCACTTTGAATTTATTATCCAATTTTCTCTGGTTAGATGAGTTGATATAAATCTTATACAAAAGTCAAGATTCTATTTCTTTTATAATTCTTTCTGAATATGAAATTCTATATGAAAGATTGGTTCCTGATTGATAATATATCACATATATGTAGTACTATAGACAGGTTGTGAAAACTGCAAAATAGAAAAGATGGATAATAATATCAAAGAGGTGGAACTTCTGCTACAAAATAAACATGCTAGAACAAGACAACGTCTCTGAAAATTTAGAGCTTGTCAGGCCGAAGGGAAGCGTGTTCAACATCTACTTCCAATATTAGGAAAAGGAAGTATACAAATGTACCGCCTGAAGAAGATATAGCGAGAGTCTTGCCAGGCTCACTGTACTCCGAGTACAACTACCAATATAGCAACTGTAGCAGCATTAATAAATTCGTCTATTCTCTTTGTTTTAAGGTTATAGCTTACTAAATTCTATAGTAGGGTAACAAAATTCATGAGTATTATAGTTGTCCTTATATTTAAAATTGTCACACTTTTCGTAGAAAAGATTGTCTAGAGTTTAGACTTCCGAAACCATACCTTGTCTAACTGTAGTAGTGGGTTATGCTGTCTAATTAGGCTACCCTACCCAACTTGGTACCTCTGGTTTCTATGTCACTTTTGCAGGTCTAAGATACTGTTCCTCGCCAGGCCCCATTGAGGTCTGTGGCTAGGTATAGGTTCGATAAGCTATATCAAGTGATCTGTATTAGTGTTACACTACTCCACACTTTCACAAGTGTGTCCCCAGACTTAGTCTCTTCTCATCTACTGATAAGGGCAGGCTACACTTGCCCTGTACCATAGCAACTCGGGTGCACTATCATACCTCATAGTCCTGAGGCTTGGCGGAATATCATTTATGATGTTTAATTAATACCGGTAGTGAGGTACCTTGAAATATCTCGAACAGTTCTTCTAAGTTTCCTCCTGTAGCATACCCTTCCCGTCAGCCTAAGTTTTGAACAAACCGATAAGGGAATTTGCTTTTGCTCCTCTGTACCAATAGCTATCTACTACTACCTTTATTACTTAGCTTGGCTCTGGATCTACAATATCGGGTATGGGGATTTTGCTAACTAGGCTTTCCACTGGATCATCCTTGTAGGGCTCTAGTTATCCAACATTGAAATCAGGATGGATGGTCTATCTGGCAGGTAATTGAAGCTTGTAAACTCGCATTCTGATCCTCCGCTTAACCACAAAGTTCTCAAACCATTTGTGGCAGTCTTTCTTCATTGGTCATTTTGTGTAGATATTTCTTCTATCCTGCATTATATGGTCAACCTTCTTGGATCTACTTTAGATCACACCCTCCAGGGTGACATAGACAGGAGATGGTAAAGGCATTTGATCATGCCACTTCCTTAGTCGCTTGTGGTCCTGCAGTAGTATTCCCCTAATATTTTGCTATGTACTTTTCCAGTCCTTCACTATGAGCTCACTCTTGGGGTGTATCACTGTATTCTCAGATACCGTACCCGACAAGTTTGTCAGTGGGAGATTCACATAATTATCCTTAAAAGGTACCATCTTTATGGATTCAGGCACTGATGTATTGTAGGCATGCTCTACTAATGGTAACAAGGTAGCACAATCACCTTGCTCTTACGCACAGTAACTTCTTAGGTACTGTTCCAGCGTCTGGTCAACCCTCTCAGTGTGCCTATCGGTTTGATAGTGGAAGGCAGTAATTAGAGACATTTAGCTTGACTTGTAGGAGTAGCTGCATGCGGCTAATCCAAAAATTTGATATAAACATAGTGTCATGGTCAGAGATGATAGACTTGGTGACCCCATGCAATTGCCATACTTCTTCAATGAAGATAAGTGCTAGTTCCTTAATTGGCACCTCCACAGTCAGGGGAATAAAGTGAGCAATCTTTGAAAACCTGTCTACGATGACACAAATCTTGGTATTCCTTTCTGACATTGGTAAGACCACTATGAAGTCCATAGATATCACATCCGATGGTCTCATAGGAACTTCAATAGACTCAGGTAAGCAAAACTTCTGATACCATATGATGTTGCTCTATTGGCAAACATTTCAAGATCTTACATATGCTATTATGTGATCAT
This sequence comes from Tuber calosporum, assembly GCA_003316355.1. Classification (NCBI taxonomy): domain Eukaryota; kingdom Fungi; phylum Ascomycota; class Pezizomycetes; order Pezizales; family Tuberaceae; genus Tuber; species Tuber calosporum. Next base: position 13,174 of record QFET01008209.1, on the reverse strand, counting down.
CTATAGTTGGACAATAGAAGTTGGCTTTAACTGGTGCTATTGTCTTATATGTTCCAAAGTGTCCGGCAATGTGTGAATTATGATTTGCCTCCATGATTCGGTGATATAATTCCTCGTCCCTAGGGACGTACCACCTATGCTTGTAGTTGAGTAAAACCTTTTCTACCCCAAAGTTGATATCTACTGTTTTGTCCTTAGCTACCTCTGCCTTAAGCACTATTAGGTATGTCTTATAATCCTTTGCAGCAGCCAAGAGGGCTCGCAAGAAGTCAGAATGGATACGAAACTCTTGACATATCTGAGAATAGTACCTTGGCCTCAAAAGATTACACTCTTGCTTTATGTGCCATTGTCTGGGACAAAACATCTCTCAGGTTGAGATTCACTATCCACTTCAGGGCAGTAGTTCCTGTACTGTGATAGCGCATCAGCCTTCTCATTCTACCATTCTTCCCTGTATACAACCTTGAATTGAACATTTGTAGAAATTCAGCCTAGCGGTACTGCCCACGAGTGAAGCCTTTTGGTACCATTAAAATATTTGAGATTCTTGTGGTCTGTATATACCACAATATTGTGCTCTACCAAGTGAAAGAGATGATCCTATTCCTTAAATGCAGCTACTATGACTGTTATTTCTTTATCATGAACATCATAGTTCACTTCCGCAGGAAAAATCTTCCTGCTATAATAGGCTCCTAGATGCCATTTCTGGTTATCAAAGAGATGGGAGAGCACTGCCCTCAATGCCAGATCACTAGTATCAGTTTCGAACTTAGTTTGACAATTGCCATCAAAGTGGGTTAGGATATGACCAGTGGTAAACAAGTCCTTTAGATATACAAATAACGACTCACAGCCCAATGAGCAGTCACATTTTACATCCTTTTTGTCAAATCCAATAATGGCTTCACTAGTGTAACAGAATCCTACTATGTGTCTACTATTACTATTGACTTGATGTTGGTTATTACTTATTTAGGTTTATACCTAATAAGTGCTACTATTTGATTATACTTTCCTACTTGGTTATGACTTCCTAAGTGGCTATTCCTTCCATGTTTCACTTATAATTACCCCCTTCTTGCTTCTACCCATTTGGGTATCGCTATCCTCCTGCTATACCTACTGGATATGTATAGCATTAGCGATCGCTGGTTCCTACTTGTTTGGATTTCATTACTAGTTTTGTTAGCTCTATTATAACCTACTCTCAAGTATCTCAAGAATCTCAAAGGGACTCTGAAGATACTATTAGGATAGGGGGAGAAGTGTCGATGGATAGGTCTTCAATAGACAAGGTAAAAGGTATGGAAATGATAGAGTGACCGTTCAACTTGTAGTATTAAAGATGATAGTCCTGTAAGGCTTGAGAGTCCAAATCCTTCAGGGATTGCAGGCTCTTTAAATACAAAAGATTGTACCTAGGAAAACTAAACAAAAGCGCAAACATCCTGTCCAACAAATATGCTAACAGAAGCAGCATAACAAGATAACTATATTCTGAACACAGAGGGTTAAAAGCGACAGGATAGAGCTAATAAAACAATTAATGGAATCTAAACAAGAAGGAACAAGAGATCGCTAATACTATACAAATCTAGTAGGTATAGCAGAATGATAGTGATACCTAAATGGGTAGAAGCAATGAGGGGTAGTGATAAGCGAAACAAGCAAAGAATAACCAGTTAGGAAGTCATAACCTAGTAGGAAGGAACAACTAAATAGTAGTGCTTATCAGGTATAAACTCAAATAAGTAATAACCAACATCAAGTCAGTACTGATAGAAGAAATATAGTAGGATTCCGTTACATTCATCCTATCGCTTTTAACCCTCTGTTTTCAGAATATAGTTACCTTGTTATGCTGCCTCTGTTAGCATATTTGTTGGACAGGATGTTTGCGCTTTTGTTAAGTTTTCCTAGCTACAATCTTATGTATTTAAAGAGCCTGCAATCCCTTAAGAATTTAGACTTTCAAGCCTCACAGGACTATCATCTTTAATACAACAAGTTGAACGGTTACTCTATTAGTTCTATACCTTTTAGCTTATCTATTAAAGAACTATTCATCGACACTTCTCCTCCTATTCTTATAGTATCTTCAGAGTCTCTTTGGGATTCTCAAGATACTTGCGAGTAGGTTACATTTTTTGACCTAAACTCAAGTATACCTTTGATCTTTGGCAGAGGACCGATCACCCTTCGCCTACCATGACCCTGTAGTACTAGTACACCTCCCTATTTCCAAGAAGGCCTTGAGTGGACTCTTGGCGAGACCAGGTCTAGCTAGCTAGCAACTATTTGTCTTCCAAGAGATACCAGAAGGCACTTCACTAGAGGATTGGAAGTATCCTCCTAAGGGCCCAAAAGTCAAGCACTAGTACCCCCACCTGCACCACCATCTGACAATTCAGATCTATCTTCTGTAGATAGCAGGAGCAGCGGAGAAGAGTACCAAGACAAAGACCAAGCTCAAATCCAAGAACACGTCCAAGAACAGCTAAACCAAGAAGTCCAAACCAAGAAAGAATCAAGCTCAGAATCAGAATCAGATTCCAGTCGAGAGGACGCTCCAGGACAAGCACCACCAGCTTTGCCATCTAGACCACCCTGTCTACCAAGAGAACTAAGAGAACCAAGCCCTGCACCCGACGATTTACCAAGGCTATCAAGACCACCAAGTCCACTAAGTCAACCAAGCAATCCAAGCCCAGTACCCATCGTGATGTTAGTTCCACCAGAGGGAAATAATCGTCCTAAAAGGCCTGAACCATTTATATACACATGGGAGGGAAAAGAACAAGACCCATTGAGAATCAACTAATAGTTAAATACGGTTCATCGATATATTCCCAGCTTTAGCATAACTGATGCTGGCCCTGAAGCTCTCCAATACTATAGAGCCTATTGCCGGGAGAAAGCCCACGATAAATTTAACCAATATGAAGAATCCCAAGGTGACCATATAGTTGCTGGACTCAAACAGAAATTCAAGGACTACTTTCTTCCTTCCACATCTACAGATACCATCTATGAACAGTGGCTACAAGTCAAGCAAACTACCGGTGGAAAAACAGAACAGATTACTGATACTGTAATCAGACTTGAAACCTTGAGTGACAGTCTCCCCACAGGGATAATTTCAGACTATTCAGCAAAGCAGAGACTTCTAGATACTATAAATATCAAGCTCAAGCGAGAAGTGATGCCATATATCAATTCAGACACCTCCATTGACCAGCTAGTGGAAATAGCGGAAAAGCGAGATGCAATTGCCCACTCTACAGGACTATATGGTAATCGTCGACGAAATTCAACCTCTAATGCAGTTTCCTGACAAGCACCTAAGTGCCCCCAGAATAACACCCAGCAAAATCAACCAACATTCTATAACAATACCTCTGAGCATCCAAGAGTATCCCAGGATGAGAAGGATCAGCGCACAAGGTATAATGACTCTTAGTAAAGTGGAAAACATGGACACTACTCTGATAACTGCTTTGAGAAAAAGAAGCATAGGAGCACCCAGCAGGGAGGAAATGGAGCCCTAGCGGATCCAGGAGACCCCAGAATGTCCGGAGAACATACCATAGTCAGGAAGACGATCCCCATGTGAAGGAATCAGTTGCAGTTACCACGAACTATGCAGGACCTAGTTGAATTCAATCTCAAGCCCTTGAAGCATATATCACAGTCAATGGCTACAAAGCAATGACATTATTCGATATAGAAACTACAGGAGACAACTTGATATTAGGAAGGTTTGTCACTACCCACCAAATCCCTACCCGAGAACTCGAGACTCCTATCAACCTAAAGATGGCAGTTAAAGGATCACACTCAGTAATCAACAATATGGCAAAGCCTGTCATACACATTGACAAGGAAAGCGGCTATATCTCTGAAGCCCTAGTATGTTCCCTGGACAACTATGATATCTTCCTAGAAATGCCTTACCTTACTGCACATCATGCTGTAATAGATTGCGGAAAATCTATTATCACATTCCCTAACAAAGCAATGACCTTGACTAGCAAGACTGCTACACATGCACGATTTTCAGCCATGAATGAACCAGATACACCAGACTTCATTTCCAAGTTCCCTACAGTATTCCCTGGCAAGAAAACAGCAGAATTACCATCCTTGAGAGATGTCAACTATCACATCTAGCTAAAGGACACAATTTCGGACCAAAATCGGAGGTTCTTCACATTCCCTGACAAGATCATGCCAGCATACAGAGCACTAATTGAGGACCGGAAAACAAAAGTAATCATTTACCCTAGCAAGTCACACAACCCAGTCTACATATTCCCAAAGCTGAAACCCAATTGCGAAATTAGACAGCTTGCAGACCTTGTCCCCAGGAATGACATTACTATGAAGGACCATGGAGCGATTCTAAACCAAGCCATGCTACACAGAACTGTTGCCATAGCAAAGTTAAGATCCACTATAGACCTAGTAAACTGGTACTTCCAAATTCGAGTTCTCCCCTGCCATGAGAAATACAACACCATCAAGACACCCTTTGGATCCTTCGCATGCAGAGATATGCTGCATGGAGATGCCAATGCCCCTGCTAGAGCTATGAGAGTTATAGAGTTTGTCCTAGATGGATTTATTGGAAAATTCGTTTGTGCATACATGGATGACATTACCATCTACTCAGACACAGTTGAGAACCATATTTCGCACATCAGATCAGTCTTGGAAAGACTGAAGCAGCACCATATCAAAGCATTACCAGCCAAGTGCAAATTCTTTGCCACCAAGCTCTCACTTTTAGGACATGTTATTGATGAAAGAGGAATTCTTACAAACCCAGAAAAACTTTGATCCATCCAAGACTGGCCCACACCAAAATCGAAATAGGATATTCAGATCTCTATTGGAGTTGTGATATAGCATGTACAATTCCTCCCATACCTTGCCTCCACTACTGCCCTACTCTCCAACCTAATTTCCCAAGATGTATTTGAATAGCGACTCCTTCATGAGGAAGAATTCAAATAGGTTAAACACTTGGCTAATGATACAATTCCACTTGGCCCCATCTCATATGAGACATCAGCTGATCCAATATACCTCCTTACTGACGCCTCTAAGGTTGGATCAGGAGCATGGGTTGGCCAAGCTCCCTCCTCTGGGAATGCATACCCTACCGCATTCCACAGCAGAAAGTTTGCAACAAGTCAGCTGCACTACGCTGTCCATGAATTGGAACTTTTAGCGATTCTGGATGCCATTGAGGTATTCCATCCGATTCTATATGGCACCAAGTTCACTGTTGTGTCTGACAACAAGGCAGTATCCTTTTTCCTAAAATAGACTAACCTACCATACCGCCAAACTAGATGGTGCATGTTCCAGCAATCTTATGATTTCAATATCATACTCAGACCTGGCAAAGACAATGTTCTTGCAGATGCACTTTCAAGAATCTTTGAAGACACCCCAGCTGAAGAAGACCCAATACTCTAAGATCCTACAGAGAAGAAGGCTTCAAGACCCGCTCTTCCGCCAGGAACAGTGTATCAAGACACTACCATGAGATCGCCCATGCCCAAGACCCTTCATCTGGCCACACCCTTCAAGTACCCTCTCGCATTCCTGCTCCTGAATACTACTCTATATGGAATTCACATCATGGCACCAGCTCAAACCCCTCTAGCTTCCAATAAGCGAGTCATTACTCAGAATTTGTTGAACAAGCCATGGACATAGCAATAGATAACCACGAGCTTCCAACCAATGCCATTCAAGGTTGTGAAATCGTAGAGACCTCCTCCTATCTCAGCAACCCTCAAGAGCCATCCCCACCCGCAGTACTTGTTGAGCGAGCTAAAGCTCTACTGTCTGTCCTTGCGGTGAGAATTAACAATCCTCCAGGAGATATGGACCAACCACTGCATCCACATACTATCACCTACTGTTTTAAACGAATCAATGACTCTATTACCCAACTGGAATCCCTTGCAGTCACCAGCTCCGGAATTATCGCCCCCAGCAGCTCACCTAATGAACTTGACCCTCCGCCCACACCAGTCCCTCCTCGACCCCCAGTTAATGAACTGGACCGATTTCTTATATCAAATAGACACAGAGCCATGCACTGGACTGCTTGTGTCTGTGACGAGTACCACACTCACATAGATGGAAAGAATACAGGATACTTTCCCTTAGGATCTAGCCATTTTCCAGGACCATTGCCTCTTTACTCTTCCCTCAACTTTGTCTCCACTCATCATCCCAAGCACAGAGCAGAGCACAGATAGGCTGTTCCTCCTCTCCTTCACGATGATGATGGCTACCTAGTCTTTCATGCAGTTATTGATAAAGGAAAAGAAAGAGAAATACTGGATATCGACCAAGGATGAGATCTACCTACTCCAGAAGCACCTGTCGATTATGTGGATTGCTTCTTTGATCAGCTCTCTTCACAGGATGTCCTTCGTGCTTTCCAGCTTACCACCTACATGAAAGGGAAGTGGTATTCCAGCATTCGAAATGCTACCTAGAATAACCCCCTCCTTGAAGTAGTTACCAAGGCTATCAACCACCCTGACTAGCTCTTATATGATAGAGTTCTCGTCAGAAAGGGGAAGGATAACAGTAGAGACTATCCTTATGTCACCTATGAAGCAAGCTATGAAGGTGCTAATATCAGAAGCGAAATTATGTGCATAACCCATGAACAAATAGCACATATGGGTTGGCAGAAATGTTTTAAATATGCTTCAATATACTTCTACTGGCTCTCCATAAGGAATGATTATAAAAACTATATCTGCAGATGCCACCTATGCCAGCTCAACAAGCAACCTGCCACTGTCCATGAAGGATTAGTCACTCCCCTCCCTGTCCCTAAACAGCCATTCTTGTCCCTTGCATTTCATTCTGCAAGACCCTTCTCTAGCGATTCCAAGCTTGAACTCATCATGGTAGTCTTGGATCGATTCAGTAGCTTTACCTACCTCATACCAGTCTCCCACAACATCACAGCTGTCAAAACCGTACACACCCTCATTGAGCGAGTTTTCCCCATTCATGGTTTCCCAACCTCCTTAGTCTCTGACAGAGACCCTAAGTTTACCTCACGCTTTTGGATACAGCTTATGGCCAATCTCAATGTTAATCTCAACATGGCTATTGCTTACCATTACCAGACATATGGACAGACTGAGCGTAAATTCAGAACTGTTCGCCAATGGCTTAGGAACTATGTCAACTCTAAAGGAACCAAGTGGGTTCACCACCTACCTCATGTCCAGACTGCAATCAATGCAGCCCCCAGCGATAGCACAGAACTCTCACCCTTCGAAATCACCTTTGGCAGACTTCCAAACCTCCTCCCCATTGTCAGAGTTCTCCCCACTTCCGTACCTGCAGCAGAGGAGATTGCTTCACAGATCATGAAGAACCAACAACTCTCCAGAGATGCATACAAGAAGGGTAGAGCACGCCAAACTACCTCTAACGAAAACAGAAGAATGGATAGACCCCCAATAATCACTATGAAACTGAAGTTATTCTCAAGTCAGAACCCTATATCCAAAAGATTGGACAAAATCACAAGCTAGTTGGACCATAGTTAGGACCCTTCTCAGTGAGCGAAGGACCTAACAGACATGACAACTACCAACCCATACTCCCTCCAGTGATGGCAGGAATCTACCCATAGATGCATTGTAGCCATCTTTGCATTTACCTGAGATTACACCCCTTCGCCTTCCCGGGAACACATAAAACCATATCCAAAGAGCATTTAACCATCGATGCCAGTGGGCAAGAGCAATGGGAAATCGAAAAGATACTCAAAGATTGGGTCTATCGCAGAAAGAGATATTTCTTGATTTATTAGAAAGGCTATGACCAAATTGAAGCAATACAGGAACTCTTCTATAACCTAAAAGGTGCCTGCACCGTCATCAGTTCTTACTGGTTCGATACCTATAATGAATCTATACCTTTCAGACTCCCTTAGTCCCATGGTAAGACTTTCTCTGCCTGGATACTCCTGAAAACCCGACTATACACCCCTCTCACTTGAGCTTGAACCTGACAGATTTTAGAAACCTTTTCAAGACTCAGACTACTCAGAATCTGATACGAGCACAACACTCTCCACCTTGGACGAATCTAAGATGGAAGGTTAACTGCTTCATGGTATTGTCTTCGCTACTATAGGCTAATAAAGGTAGAAGGTCCTCACACTATTGATGGATATATATTTACTGTTTAAGTTATATGTTTTGAAATTGAATGGAATGCTCCAAAGGCGGGTTAGTCATTAAGCCCTTTAGGATATTGCCTTTTGTTTTGTTTGTTTTATTTCTTTTAAAGAGAATGTAACAGAATCCTACTATATTTCTACTATTACTACTAACTTGATGTTGGTTATTACTTATTTGGGTTTATACCTGATAAGTGCAACTATTTGGTTGTACCTTCCTACTTGGTTATAACTTCCTACTGTCTATTCCTTCCATGTTTTGCTTATGATTACCCCCTCCTTGCTTCTACCCATTTGGGTATTGCTATCCTCCTGCTGTACCTACTGGATATGTATAGTATTAGCGATTGCTTGTTCCTAATTGTTTGGATTCTTTTACTTGTTTTGTTAGCTCTATCCTGTCGCTTTAAACCCTCTGTTTTCGGATTATAGTTACCTTATTATGTTGCCTCTGTTAGCATATTTGTTGGACATGATGTTTGCACATTTGTTTAGCTTTCCTTGCTACAATCTTTTGTATTTAAAAAGCCTGAAATCCCTTAAGGATTCGAACTCTCAGGCCTCAGAGGACTATCATCTTTAATACTACAGGTTGAAAGGTCATTCTATTAGTTCCATACCTTGTACCTTTTCTATTAAAACCCTATCCATCGACACTTCTCCTCCTATCCTGATAGTATCTACAGAGTCTCTTTGGGATTCTCGAGATACTTGGGAGTAGGTTACAACCAGTATGCAGAACTAGTTTATGAATCAACTGTAGAAGTTATTAAAATTATGTGTATTGGCACGATCTTATAGCATGAGTGCAAAATTACAATACTGTATTAAGAGTATACTATGTGCACGTGTGTATGAGGAGTTTTGTAGTATGAATGTAGATTGGTAGTAGTTCTTGTCCTTAATTAACTAAATAAAGTTGGCTTTTT
>QFET01008208.1:0-40176 GCA_003316355.1 Tuber calosporum | reverse complement strand
TCCGCGAGTTCTTGACGAAATCGCTTGGTTCTTTTTCCCAGGTGTAGCCAGAGATGCCCACTTATATACCCTGCGGACAGGATCCGGTCGGACGGACGGCGACGACGTATACGGTGTTACGAGAAAGGCTCCAATATTTCTTCTTTCTATGATTGTGAGCAACTGCACAAGGCGCCAGTGCTGTCGTCCGGGGCCAACGTCGGGGCCGGAGGGGGGTATTAGTCTGTGGAGTTTCAAGCCCAGAGCTCTCCAGCTGCTCTTCTGGGCCCTCATGGGAGTTATGTGCCTAACAGGAACAGCAGCCTGTCTTCCAATAGTAACAAGTTGTGCGAATGCGATCCTCAAACGTAAACACCTTTCAACTTCGTCCAACGACCCACTACCCACTGTAGGACCCACGTGGACCCCACGATTCTTAGAACGGCATCCAGAATTTCATATCCGTAAACAAAAGTCACTCGATTCCGATAGAAAAAAGGCTCATAATCCTGAGGATCTGCTTGATTGGTTTGAGAGATTTAAGTCAATTAGTGAGAAGTATGGGATACTCCCGAGAGATACATACAACTTCGACGAGACTGGGTTTAGGATTGGGCTTGGGAAAGATCAGTGGATTGTTACTTTGGACCCGGATAGACAATCCTATCTTGCAAGTTCCAGTAATCGCGAACTCGTAACCTCATGTGAGGTTATAAGTGCCGATGGCGAAGTACTGCCTCCTATGCTTATCCTGCCTGGAGTTCTGCATCTTGATGATTGGTATACGAAAACCGATCTTGATGGAGACTTTCTGCTAGGTGTTTCTGAGACAGGATACTCTAATGACTTGCTTTCACTAAGCTGGTTATATCACTTCGATCACTTTTCATCAATTCGCCAAGTAGGAGCTTACAGACTTTTACTCTTGGACGGATATGGGTCACACTGTACTGAGGAGTTCATCAACTATTGCGATAACCAGAAAATTATTCCATTCTGCCTCCCGCCGCACTCTACCCATTTGCTACAGCCTCTAGACGTAGTCGTCTTTCAACCCCTAAAACATTTCCACGCAGAGGCAGTAGAGCAGGCAACCAGAACGGGCTGCTCCAAGTTCAATAAGGTGGAATTCCTATCAGCAATCAGTTCCATCCGTCAGCATGCATTTAAACCCTCAACCATTATCTCATCTTTTCGTAAAACAGGACTTATTCCATACCAACCAGAGATTGTTCTCTCAAAGCTTCGAGAATTTACCCCTCCCCCCCCATCAATCGTCAATCATATCCCGGCCAACCACTCCTGCACTTTCCCTCTTCTCCCAAACTCCAACCACTCCACGAACTGTCCGCTCCTTGAAACGACATGCAGACCACCTATTGCAAGCCGACCCCACCTCTCCCAGCTTTCGGAACTCGTTAAATTACTTCATCAAAGGAAGTCTTGCCCAGGCACACCTGGGCGCACAAGCTCAGGATGATTTAGAGCATACACAAGCAGCGGAGCTTGCACGGGCCAACCGACAAAAGAAAAGCCGTCGTTCAGTCCAGAAGGGGGGCGTATTATATGCCCATCAAGCTAGGGCAATGATTCCAAAGCGTGAGGAGGAGACTACCGAGAGAAAGGTTGAACAGGCACAGCGACAGGTTGAGAGGTTGGAGAAAACCCTTGCAAATGAGAGAAAAAAAACCTGGAAACCGATTTTTAAGGACTTGAAACAGTCAATCAAGAGGCGGAATTCTCGTTTAAATCCACCTAGACAAACCCGTGCTCGGTGTTGATTATTTTTAATTGATTTTGTTGTAAATCTTCTGTAAATCTTCCGTTGAGGTGGTTTCTTCCGTTGAGCCGTTAGGCACTCTCGGAGAGAGTGCCCAAGGTTGCGAAAGCAACATGGGTTGTGGCCGAGCCACAACCTTGGCACGGTTATCACAATGTGCGGGATTATAGCTTCAATTGACGTCCTCTATTGGGACTTAGTGGGGACTTTTTAGGCTTCTTTATAGAAGCTGCTGGTGGGTAGGATTACTCTATGGGCTTCTAGTCCTACTGTGAAAGTTTTATTATAATGAGCGAAAGCAACGGTTGTGGAATGACTAAGCTCTCATTGGACGGCGAACTACCGTATGATACCTGAGAGTTAGGGCTTGCCCTGGGCGTATCCACGATCCCTGTATAGTATGCAAAAGCGTAGAATCTTCAGCCGGATGATGGTCCGGTTTTGCGGTGAATGTTGAAAAAAAAAAAGATGAAAAAAAAAAAAAAAAACTAACGACACGGGTAAGGATGCTGACAGACCTCACGCTTAGTGAGACCTAACATAGCACAAACTCAAACATTGCGACATCAATGTGGCTGATTTGCAACTTTTCGGGTTCCAAGAACTTAGACTAATCTAATCTAATCGCACCCCACCTTCAGGAACCAAAGGAACATTTCGGAAAGTGGCAACTGCCGACCATGGCATCAGAGGTCAAAGTTTGTAAGGTCAAATTCATCGAATCTGCTCTCCTCCCGGAGTCAAACCAAGGTCTGGATATATCGAGGCTTAGCCTATGCATGCCAAGATATATAAAAAAAGGCAGCATTAACTGCGTCCAGCGCAAAATTCTCTGTCAGCTTCGTTTCAGACTAGCCGATGGGCAGAAATATCTGAAAAGTTTCCGGTAGAGGAGTTAGTCTGGCTATTCATAAACCTACTCGGATACGAAAGTTTCTTCTAGTTGGTATCTTTCGCACGTTGCTATGTCACTATTGGTCATAATAGACAATGTATAGAGATGTATGTTGAATAACGAAGGGGAACAGGTACACCCGCATAAAGAGGAAAAGGAAATGAGAACAACCTCTACCGGCCGTGGTTGTGCTTTCAATTGGAATGGGGGGGGGGATAAAGGAAACCAGCACAAATATGGAGGGTATGTATGATATCGTATAAAGAAATTCTGGAATCATACCGGAGTCCGACTCGTACTACGAGTGATAATCCATGGCCGCACAGCAGATACCGAATGAGTCGTTGAAGTGGGCAACTCTCGGAACCCACTCCTACTGTACCAAGATTACTCGATTCTTGGCACGGACGATGTGAGACCGTAAATTGAGTCTACTATAGTACTTTTTTTTTTTTTTTTTTTTTTTTTTTTTTTTTTTTTCGTCGATAGCCCTAATGCACTGTATCAGAACTTATACTTTTATTGACGTGACACCACTGCGCTGTCGAACCAGCAAAGGGCCATGATACAAGTACCGTAATACGAGTGTCGATATGGGTTACGCGAGAAGGGAAGGGTAACCTACCGCGTTTGAATGCGGTACGGTAATCTATCGCATCGCGATGTGAGTCGGTCAGCGCCTCGGCTGTGCTGTATCTTAGCTCGACATCGTGATATCGGCATCGGCACTTTTTTGTGTGTTCGAGTCGGTAGAATGTAGTACGGGATTGGGATGTCGACTGGTTCTGTTGGTTAGCGGATCCAGGGTTGTGATTTAGGGGGAGTTTTTCTTTCTCCTCTCTAGCTTCTCAAGGTATCGTCCGGAACTACGAGTTCAGGGTTGATAATATAGTTTATTTTTTGACTACCTTACTATGATGCTTGACCACCTATCCTTCTCCCTATGGATTTCGCTCACGGTTGAATTTGCGGGTTTGAACCATCATACCTTTTGCATTTACTCCAGCTTTAAAGACTGACATGACGTTATACAGTAGGGAAATGCATTATGATCTGGAAGGAGACCCTTCTCTCCCAGCCCGAGAGTAAGGGGAGCGATGATCACAACTTTAGCTCCACAACCCTCGTAAGCATCGGAATGGATTAGAGTTATGCTGAGGGTCTTCCTAGCATGAATGCTGTCATGAATAATATTACGAGATAAGGGACTGTTCCTAGAGTACAGATACTTTCCATACTTATATTTTTCAATCTGCAGGGTAAGGGCGCAACCAGCTGGTGCGGCTGGTTTAACGTACTCGAGTTATCATCTTGAGGTGCAAATGGGTATTACGGTGCAACGACAACGAAAAGCCCTTGGCCAAGGCCGGGTAACTGGTTAAGCGAGACAACGGGCACGGTGGAGAACAGTGGAGGCAACGGTACAGAGAAGGCAACGGCAAAGTAAATGTAGGAGTGAACGGGCGCTATTCATGAGACTGGAAAAGGTAATATGAAAAAAAAAAAAATATATGAGTAGAAAGCCCTAATGCTATAGATTAAAGCTATTTAACTGGTCAAGAAAGCGAAATTCCTGGAGATGACTTAATGTAGGATTTGTTCCTTTAGTTCAGGTTTTTGAAGAGTAAATTGGGTGGGGTAAGATAAAATTCTCATAACAACCACCGCCCCCTCATCAACCCTACCACCCTCATCAACACTACCCTACTATTACCCACCCTACTACCCCTACTACCTTTACACTATGCCTGAAGGACTTACTTACTGGGATATGGGAAGGATGCTGAAGGTTCAGATTCCTGATAGTCTATATAGGTTGGAGTTAAATGAGTAGTTTATTGGATAGGGAAAGATAGTTGGAAGAGAGTTTTTGGACAAGTACCTCCAGGAGGATTTAGAGTTTTATCTCCAAACAGAGGTAATGGTTCAGACCTGGGGGAAAGCGATGGGACTCTGTATTAATGGAGGTAAGTGGATTTTACACTTTAAAAAAATTAATAAAGACTAATAGTAGTTATCAAGGGTTTTGGTTGTGCTTGCAGTTTGCTTTGCATGAGCATGCAATTGCTATGTCGTGGAGAGAATACAATCAAATCAAGTACTCCTGGACAACAACTCCAATCAAAAATTACATCATAATCCAGCTTGCAGTAGTTGGTCCTGATATGTGCATTACTTTTCTAGAGAAAAACAAGTTAATTCAAATACCTTGTAGACTATAATACCCTTCAGAATCTGTTACAGGTAGCCAATTCGGTACTGTTGAAATGCCTATGCCGTGCTTGTATCGAGAGGGTAGGAGAACTGTTAGGATATCTCTGTTAAGAATAAAGATAAAAGGGTAAAGGTTTTTCTCAAAAGCTTTAAAGTTGTTTACCTAATAACTGATTATATTAGAAAGGTCTCTTCTCCGTTGCTTGATGATCCCTTAACTATCAGGACCGCTAGCTATTTATATAATTCTCTTAGTAGTTATATTAGCCATGTATATGAGGTATCCTTAGATACCAGAGCCATGTTCATGGAAAGTGGAAACACCGATTGATCCTGAAAATGTATTCCCCATCGGTCAAATGATCCCCTGAACTATTTAGTATTCAGAGGATGTCTGACACTCTATTAGTAAATAGCCTTCGATCTATTTGCCAAATGAACTAAGTTCAAGTTGATGTAGCCCAGTGGCCAACATCTTACAGAATACCAGTGGATTAGTCTGGATGTCTGTCTTTCTTGCATATATGCACTCAGGTGCATATCTATTCAGATTATCAAGAGTCTGAGCACTCTGTATTTTTCGAATATAGATCTTTCACCCAGGCTGAGCATTACTGCTATAGACACTACTTCTTGCCAGCATAGGTTGTAGTCATATAGTAACCTCCCGTTCTATATTCGATCACATTAATTAATTTGTAAAATATCCTATATGGGTAACAGAATCCCCTACAGGTCCTGGCACCTGGTATGATCCTGCCCTAGCACCTTGTCCATTCATTGATATTGAGCCATTTATCAACAATCTTGAGCCTGTACGGTATCAGTGCGGCCCCTCAGATATCCTAAAAAAACTCATGCAATTTACTTTGAAATTGCTGGATCTAAGAACAACTCTTTATGGAATGGAATTGGCACCTTTCATGCAGTTGAGATATTATACCTAGCTGTAATCCATCCTGAGGAGATGACCCACACTATTTTCACAACCAAGAGGGTGAGTGAGCAGTTGATTGCAGGAATTAGAACCATTTTTGCACTGGTATTATAAATTTCTCAAGTAAAAAACTTAGTATTTTATATTAATATAATTATAGGCAAATTCAGAGGAATATCAGCAATGAATCCCCGCTACGGCTACCAAAACACCTACCAGAGCCTTTGAGTTTGCCAAATCCACTACCCCTGCTACTACCACAGCCAGGTTTCGAAGTTTTACAGAAAGAAAGAAACCTTGATTCCATACTAGTTGAAACTCATTGCTAGACCTCAATCAGGATAGCTCCGCCTCTCTGGAAAACTCTGGGGTCATTACTGATAATGATTTTGAACTTGGTTTTTAGTTTCTCAATTAGCTTTCTTAATATTCTCTATCTCTTATTACCCAACTTTTTTGTTTTTGTTTGATCTTACTTAGCTATTTCCTTGAATTACCTATTTTGTATGATCTTTTATGATTTCATTTAATGATAAACTTTACAGAAATCTCTTTGCTACGGAGTTTGAATGGTGGGGTTGATGAGGGGTGTGGTTGTTGCTATGATATGAGAATTTGGTTTTACCCACTCAAATTACCTTTAAAGTAACCAATCCTACATTAAACTTTCTCCAGGAATTTCGCATTCTTGACCAGTTATATAGCTTTAATCTATAGTATTAGAGCTTTCTCCTTATGTATTTTTTTTTTTTTTCATATTACCTTTTCCAGTCTTATGAATTGCACCAGTTTACTCCTACATTCACCTTGCCGTTGCCTCCCCATTTCCCTGCCTCGCTTAACTAGTTACCCGGCCTTGGTCAAAGGGCTTTTCACTGTCGTTGCACTGTAATACACATTTGTACCTCGAGTACGTTTAACCAGCCATAAGCTGGGCTTTGAGCAAGGTGGTAATAGCAAGACAGCTATATACCTTCCTAAATTCCTGAGGCTACTGTTTGTTCATGTAGTATATCTGAGTACTTCTTTTTTTTTTTTTTTTAAAAAAAAAAAAACTATTGATATCTAGCCAGGATCTTTTATCAAATGGTGCAAAAAAAAGCTCTACCCCTATATCAGATCTGGAATGCTATAAAAAAAATATACTGAAAGAAAAACTACATAGTATAAAATATAATCACAACTGATCACAATGCAATTTCTATAATCAGATAGTCAAATGAATCAATATAAGAAATAGACTTGATCTCAATAGTCAATTAGTTAAATACAAACAAAAGAAAGGAAAAGAAAATGGACTTCAAAACACTATTAGAGGGATATTTATATTATGACAAGCTCTCCTCATGTACTACCAGAGTCTCACTGGATACTGTATATCAATTGCAATCTCTTATTTCTCTGAAAGATGGTATTATTCTTAAAAGGTATTCCAAATGTAGGCACCAAGGTGAGGGTGAAGGGATATCAATTATTGAATGTTAGATGGTTCTTCTATACTGTAATCTGTGTTCCTTGCTATATTAAATTAGGAGACAGAGTATTGATGACTACACAATTGTGAAGTAAGCTCAAGGTGAAAGTAAAGAAGGAGAGAGAAAAAACTATTATTGAAGGTAAATAGAAATTTTTTTTGAGAGAAGGCATCAAAAGGGTAAACTTTGAGACAGTAAAGGGAATATATCATAGAGGGAATTAGGCTACTATACTACTAATATGACTATGCAGGAGGGGATCTGATTAAAATAAAAGTTATGTAAATTTTGTATATAATATTATTGAGATTTTAATCTCTAGATATGTAGAAGAGATAAAGATGATATTTTTAAGACAACAAGTATTGTGGTAACAATTATCATTGCTATAGAATACTTAACCTTCTACCTATATCACTATAGTATAAATAGAAATAAAGCATTCAGTAGCAAGAATCACTTAATATCAAAGTGTAAAATTTTCTCTTTAAGATCTTACTGTATAATATAATATCTTTTATTCAATATACTGATTATGACAGTAGTATAAAATCAACAGATAAATCTTATCAGATGAAGCTGAATCAACTTGTCCTTTTATTATTTCTTTAAAAGCCTATAAGTGTCAATGCATAATATAGGAAAAGAGTCTTGAAGGTCCTTGACAAATGTAAATAAATTGTTACTTGAATAACTATAATAAATATCATATATCTTTCTGAAATTGCTATCACTACACAATTTTCCTCAAGTGTCAAGTTGCTAAAATTAATCAAATGATAATAAATAAGAACTATTTCTAAATACAGGCAAACCAGTTAAATCTGGATAGAGATAGAACTTATAAATAATATCGACTGGCTGTTCACATCTTTCAACATATAATAGCAGCTTGTCTTATACTAAAAGGTCTAAAGATGAATACAGTTCCAGAAACCTTTGATATATAAAGGCAAAATTAGCCATGTGAAAACCGCTGATAAACTTGAAGGCAGGAACTTGAATAAAAGTTTTGTTTTTTTCTGAATTCAGAATATTGTAAAACCTTTTGGTCAAGAAAAGGGGTTTTCACTTTTATCAGGACGACATTTTGAAATTATAAATTGTTTCACTAAGACCTTAAAGGGCTAATAGAAACGATGGGGTTTTCTATGATATTATTATTTGATGATACTTTTAGGTGCGTTTGAAGCTTATTTTGTTTATATAGGTTTTCTATGCCAGGTTTTTCCTGTGTTTGACAAATAAACCCGCCAACTCAACAAATGAAGAAAAAAAATGAAAAAAATACTCCCATACCGCCGCCTGACCACAGGTGGTAAAACTCCACTCCATTGGCCATTCCATCTGCTAGGCTACTTTATTGCTGGCATTATAAAGGCGAAGGCTGATCTTGGAATCCGAGTTGCTACGGTATTCTTGTTTTCAGATTCTCTCTTTTCCTTCAGCCCGTTTTGGGTTAGGCGAAAAGCCTCCTCCTCCAGCCACAACGGGTAACAGTAAGGGCTCAGCTACGTCATCTCGCAGGTGTCCGCCGTTGTGTCAGGATGAGGGTGATGCGAATTTTCTGAACTCTCGTAATTCTTCCAAATGGTTGGTCATCCCCAGATCCCCCTCTCCTTACCGGCACTTACTCGTGTGCTTGTAGTGAACGGGTAGGCTGTTCGACTCGTTGCTTTTATCATGCTTGAGAATTTTGGCCCGCCTTTGTTCCCATACCGTAGGTTACACCGTAAATTCACGAGAGAGTTAATTTCCATGATTCGGTAGAATAACCTTTATGAATGAGATGGTTCTATTCGCTGGTATTAAGTTCCATCACAGGCACCGCATCGGCTGGACCCTGTTCTGGGCTGGTTTCGTTGTATCGGCTTGAGCTAGGAGAGTCTGGACTGAAGAAAAACACGGGGCAAGCGTAGAGATGCCGTGCGCCTGGGTTTCTCTTCACGGACGTCTGGATCCGATCACTGGATAAAATCCCGATCCTTTGTCTGATGGTCTTTATCTTTGCCTGAAGCCCAGAGATTGTTGCGCAGGGGTTTGCCTTTCCCTTCAATCTCACCAACCCCCCCTCCTAGTTCATCCCTACCTCCCCGTGCATGTATGGCGGGAAGGGAGGGTTCCAAAGAAGGAAGTCGGCAAATCGTTGATTCACAGTTACTTTGCCGTATTGGCGAATCTGCGATGCCAATGAATGCAAGAGTGGAGCCTCCCAGATGGCCGAGCCAACTCTTCCGCCAGCGTGAGAGTGGAGAGCAGAATCACTCGAGTAGACGCCGCTAGGGGACTGTGCTGTGCTGGTTTGCTTGTTGTGCTGGGAAGGTTAGAAATAAAAAAATATAGGCTCTGTTGATAGGCATAATTCCCCAGAGCCATTACCCCAAATCCGGTGGCTTTCTGCGTCTAGTTTATTCGAGTACTCGTAGAGGAAAAGTAATGATGGTCTAAAGTCCATTACTGTGCGAGTCCCTGTCGAGCAGTTTTCTGTCACTGGGTGGTTGCTCTGGTGGACGACGGCAGTGCTGACTTGGTGGCTATATCCTCACCATTGGCATAAAGCTTCGTCGCACCTACTTCGCAGTTTGCCGGGTCGCAAAGATGGTGAGTTAAATGCTAAGGACCATAGGTAGCGAAGAGAGTAAGGGAATTCTCACCTTCACAAACAAGGAGAAGGTTATTGCACCACGAAGAGGAGAGGGAAGAAAGAGGAGGAGGAAATTCGGTGGAAGAAAGAGAAAAAAACATCGCAATGGCCCCGGACCGAGTGCCACTAACGCGCATCCCAAAACATCCATGGTCCTCTGAGTCCGGGAGAGAAATCCGGCAGGGGGTATTTTTGCCCGAGTAAATCTCCTTCCAGCTATGTAGGCCCATGTTGACTGCGGCACGACTGTTCGTACAATACTCGGGTAGCGGTAGCCCAGGTTCCCTGTTTTTTTTTTTCTTGGGCTATCCCCCACAGAATTTTCCTTCAGATTCAGTAAGTAGTATTGATCTCTGCAGGGGAATTGGAATGCTGGAATACACCCTTAGTCAAGGGGGATACTTGCATGTGTGGCAGATTAAGTATTTCGGCGTAGGTTATCATACTAGTGCGTGCAAGTAACTTTTTCTCAACCATTGCTTTGTGTTCACTGTTCACTCGTTCACCTCTTCACCCCAAAAACGGGAGTGCGGGACTGTTTTCGCGCCTAGAGTACGGTAAGCCAGCCTGAATCGCAGTTATCGGTGGCTGCTGGGATCTGTCCCACTTGTCTCGTACCCCAATACCTCTCCTCAGCCCACTAACTGTGGATTTCATTTCAGTCCTTTCAGTCCTTCTTTCACTTTCCCCATCTTCCTTGTTTTCACTTGGACAAGTACAAGGTTTCTGGTTCTATACCGCGAGACAATCTCTACCCTCCCGGTACCTTCCTTCGGCAGCAGTGGAAGGAGAGGACCTTATCGTTCCTCCGAAGAGAACTTGGACATCCTGGGGATTTCCACAACACGTGGGTGCCTCGCACCCGGACTGATCACTTGATAGCTGCTATTTTGGCTTTCTTGTAAACTAACCTCTTTGGAGCTATCAGACAATATTATCGGTTCCTTTTCGCTCTCACGAGGAATTCAAGGACTAAAACGCGCACATTTCGATCGTTAGATCTGGTGCTCAAGATCTAAGTTCGTGAAACGGATATATAAATACAGCAGCTGATCTCCTTGGATCCTCCCCCCCGGCCCTCTATCGAATCACAAACTGACGTTCCAGGAGCTGGAAAAGAAGCAAGAAGGCGGGACTTAGAGTACGAGAATGCTCGGACAAACGATATAGCCATCGAGTTCCGAAGAATTATTTATCCATTACTTCTGGTCTCCCTTAGGCTAGGGGAACAACAACATCGTTGTGCACCCGAACGACGTGCATCACATATTCTGCGGCTTAACCGAGATATTTGAGGGGAAAGAGGGGAGGGAGGAGTCAAGGGGCATCGTCCGATACGCTGGAGACATGTCCACAGGTTCTGGTTCATCTAGAGGCTCTCGTCATGGAAGTTCTCTTTATTCTTCGCAAGTGGCGGTTAATGCCCTTTCGAATTCCCCACGCATCAATAGGGTCCCCGCAATGCCCCCGCAACGAACGCCAACGCCTGCGCAAGCATCGGTATCCTTATCACCGCTTATAGGCTCACCGGGATCTATGGGGTCTAGTATCAATCCCAGTTCGTCCTTACTTGTTTCTCAACTCATGGTCGGCGGCGCGTCAAGTGTGGTGGACCCTGGTGCTACGGCTACCCCGTTTGGGATGATTGTTGTTGGTGATGGAACTGTGCAGAATGAGATTGCGAAAAAGAAGAGCGAATGCGCAGCAGCTGCAAGGGACAGCATCACAAAACTTGAAGAGACTCATGATTTGAGGGATATAAGTGAAATGATGGAAAGTGGTGGGACGGCATTCCCGACAGTCCCCGGCTATAAGGATTTACGGCCGGTCTACTCCATTGTAGGTTTCTCTCCGGCATTTCGCAATATGGTTTGCTTTTCGCACTTGATTTTATCGATGTTCCCCCGCCCCATCTGTCTTAATGGCTGTGGCTTGGTCTTGGCTTGTAGCGGCTAACGAAGGTTTGTGCTGTCGCCCAGAACCATATTCAAGTCTTTAGAGCAAAATCAATATCAACGGGCGCTCCGGTAGCATTGAAGCTCTGCATTGTAAATCACCTTGATACGCTCGCTCGCCTCCGTCATGAGTGGAAGTTACTTTCGGAGACAAACGTTGGCTCGTCCCGTGTCTCTGCCCACTCCCAATCCGCCACGTCTGCCGGGGCAACCCCGAGTACCAACCATTCCGGGCTGAACTCGCGACCTTCGGCATCTGCCTCATTGTCCTCTTTACCTGGCGTGGTTCGAGCATTCGCTTGGGAATATCTCCCTGGTGGTGGTATGACATTGATATACAGTGACGAACCCACTCATATGACGGTTAGGGAAATGTTTTTGCCAGACACTTTACCTTTGTATATTGGCACCTCCGGTCAGGCCCTGCCAGTGGCTCCACGCCCCTTTGTTGCCAAGCCGAGGACTCAGTCAGATTTGATCAAGATATTATCAGTATTCTCAGATGTTGTATATATACTCGCAGCTGCACATAAAGCCGGGATAACACATAATAATGTGAATACTTACTCAATATTCGTCACAAAGACCCCCAAGACCACAAGGACAGGCATACCGGTACTTGGGAAACTAGGGGGATGGCATCTAGCATCACGCTTAGAGCGGGAGGATCCTGGGAGAGCTGAAGGCACAATGCTACGTGGATTAAATCCGGCCCCTTTACAATATATTGCACCAGAGTGCACCGGCAGAATGAATAGGTCTATCGACTACCGGGCAGACTTCTATTCCCTTGGAGTAGCACTATATGAGCTTATTGTGGGGTTCTTGCCATTTAGGAGTGCCGATCCGCTGGAATTGATACACCAACACATTGCCCAGCAACCAGTGCCACCAACCGATGTTAATGCTTCTATTCCTACGGCGGTATCGGCTATTGTGATGAAACTATTAGCGAAGAACACAGAAGACAGATATCAGATCGCTTCCGGGCTGAAGGCGGACATTGATATGCTTATCCGGAGGATGACGGAGGGTGGGAGTCTGGAAGGTATGAGAGTCGGGGAGTTGGATACAACCAGCCAATTTGTGATTACGGAGAAGCTATATGGAAGGGAGGAGGCGGTACTGATGCTGAAGGGAGCCTATGAAAAATGCTCGGAACAAGGGGGATGCAGCATGGTTATGGTTAGGGGGGGATCCGGTGTGGGAAAATCTCGGCTTGTCAACGAAATCCAGCGGCCAGTGGCGGAAAACAGAGGATATTTCACATCCGGGAAATTTGACCAGTATAAGCGGGGCTTCAGCTTTTTTACCCTGATTCAAACACTTCAGGATCTAGTCCGCCAAGTACTTTCTGAATCTATGCAAAGTCTCTCTCGGTGGCGGACGGAAACAATAAGAGCTCTGGACGGAGACGCTACCGTATTAGTGGACGTTATCCCGGAGCTGAGGCTACTTCTCGGCCCCGATTACAGATTTGAGCCCTTGGCAAACCTAGGGCCAGTTGAGAGGGAGAACAGATTTCGGGAAGTAATGGGCCGATTCCTGGCAGTTTTTGGGAGAAGAGGGTTAGTGATCTTCTTGGACGACATTCAGTGGTGCTCTCAGAGCGAGTTAAACTTCATCTCTGGAATTGCAGATGAAGCCAATAGGAAGATGCGAGAATGGAGGTCAGGAGCGGTGGGCATAGTCGACACCGGGATTGCCGGTAAATGGGGAATCAAGCAAAGTAGGAAGCCTGGGGCCTGGGGTTTGAATTCCCACCTCCATTACCTTTTTATTTGGGATCACTTCATTTGATCCTTGCGTTATTTAGAGATGTACCTGATTAGATGTGCTGACAGCGGTTCCGCGTTTGCTAAATATTACAGGCCTAATGATCATTGGCACATATAGGGATAACGAAATCGACCAAGATCATCCCCTACCACCAATGCTTGAATACGTCCGGACCAGAGCCGGTGTAGACGTAGTGGATATCGAACTCGGCCCGTTAGACCAGGACTCCGTGAGAAAGATAATTGGAGACACGCTTCACCGGGACCCCAATTATGGCCGACTGAAGGAGGACGCTGAAATGCAGACCCTGACTGAACTGGTATATGCGAAGACTTGCGGCAATGCATTTTTTGTGATGCAATTACTGAAAAGTTTGTATCGGGGCGGCTACATTGTATTCGATTTCGGTCCCAAAGGTGGTGGACAATGGAGATTCAACCTGACTAGCATTGAGGCCGATGACTTACCTCCCACTGTGGTAGATTTGCTCGTGAAACAGATGCTCAAGCTCAGCGGACCTACGCGGACGGCGATGATGCTGGCAGCGTGCATCGGAACTGACAATGTGGGCTTGCAATCCTTGGCCGTGGCAGCCGGGAAAAAGCCGGCGGAGATGGCGAGCGATTTGTGGGGGGCCCTGGATGCTGGTTTACTGCTCCCTACTAGCGGGAACTATAAAATACCGCTTGCCCTTGATGAGGAGACATCTATGTATGGAGGTGGCGATAGTAATACCGCCATATCGAATGGGCCAAGTGGTGACTCATATTTTCCAGCGCGATTCTCGCCTTCGCCATCGGATCAGGAAGAAGCGGTCACCTACAGGTTTTTACACGATAGGGTTCAGCAGGCGGCCTATTCCTTAATCCCGAAGAACGAGGGGGCGGGGGTTCATAGGATGATTGGGATGAGGCTGTTAGAGAAGGTTCCAGAGGAGGATTTGGGTGGCATGCTATATGAAATCGTCAACCAACTAAACCATTGGCTGTCGCCATTAGAGAAGGATGAACGACATGCCCTTATGGAACTAAATCTGCGAGCCGGCAAGAAAGCGATCGCAGCGACAGCATTTGACGCAGCGCTCTCGTATTTTCTGACGGCTAAGCAGTTGCTAGATGATCATGAGAAGGAGGAGGAAGTTGCGGGAGCCGTCACAGCTAAACTAAGAAAAAGGTTCAGTATGGGGTGGGAAACCAGACCGGGAGCGGTCCCCGATAAAGAGTCTGACATAGAGGACCTTGGGTTGGAAATCGACTTATCTTTGATCGAAGGATACTTCGCTCATCAGAAGTACGAGGGATCGATCAATCTCGCCGATGCAGTTCTTCCGAAATGCACCAAGCCCCGAGACAAGATAAGATGTTTGGTTCATAAGATGAGCTGCCTTCTTGTTCAGGGGAAACTCAACGAGACAATTGAGACTGGGCTTTTGGGATTGGGCGTTCTAAATTGGGAGGTTCCCCTCGACGACGCTGATGCAAAGTCGCACGCCGATATGATGAGGCCTGAGATTTTGATGGATGCAGTGCAAATCAAAGCCCTCGAGAAGATGCACCGACTGAAAGATGAGAATCTGATATTGCTCCAAGAGCTGATTTCTAGCTTACTATTGCCGATATATATGAGCAGACCAGCCTTACTAGAGGCGGTATGTTTCACGAGTGTGGCCATAAGTCTGGAGTTTGGGATATCTACTGCCGGAGCCTACCCGATGCTAATGACTGGTGTTATACTCTCCGCCGAGGGAACGCAAGAAGCCCACCTCAAAAGTTATGCCTACGGTAGACTAGCTATAAACCTAATTGAGAAAGATGCTATCATGTGCCCAGCGGCGCCTGCAATCTACGAGGTCTACGCTGGACACATTGGGATCTTTCATTGCAGCATGAACGAGGTCCTCAAGTCATTACATCAAGCTGTTACCGCAGGGATTGCGTTGTTCAATGTGGATTACACTATTTTCGCCATGTGAGATATCGTCTTCTAGTTTCAAGGCCTGAGCTGACTCGCATAGGGCCGAGATCCCATCTTTTGGAATGTTCGGTGGCGAGGACTTGAGCGTAGTCCACTCCAAAATGCTCGCTACTAAACCCAGTATACGGAAATTCAAACAACTAACAGGGATGTGGTGGCTAAGTCTGCCTCTCCAATTTCTCCTGAATCTCCGAGGCCTAGGCAACCCGGATCCACTCTGCTTCGAGGGAGAAGAACTGGGAGATTCCAAGGCTTTGTCCAAGCTTTTGAGTAGCGAGAGCATGACTCATATATACCTCTACCACATGTATCGTTTGATTGTAGCGGTAATATACGGTCGCTACGATATTGCGGCAGATCTGGCAACACATTACTGTGAGCCCATGAGCGGGGGAGTTACAGGGACCTTTTACGCTTCGCTTACATATTTTTATTCGTCAATCGCATTCTTGCACTTATATGATAAGATCTCGGACGAACAAAAGGGCTTCCTTAATCGGAATATAAAGCAAATTCAAATTTGGAGCACCACTGCCAAAGGTACCTTTTTGCACAAGAGCGTGCTCCTGGAGGCCGAGCTTATGAGAGTCCAACAGCCTAATCAGCAATTAGAGATATTAGACAAATACGATCACGCGATTTCATTAGCCACAAGCAGCGGGTTTATACATGATACCGCTTTCATTAGCGAGAGGTGTGGTTCCTGGTTGCGAGCGTTCTCAAAGAGGCGAGCAGCACCATATCTCAGAGAAGCTGTCCGGGGGTATACTGTCTGGGGCGCGACAAATAAAGCCATGGAACTAAGAAAAGAGTCCGCAGAGGACTTCACAATCAAAGGTATACACAAATATGACTACGATATGTCTAGCGACGGCTCATGTGACACTGACAACTACCTGTCAGGGCATGCTGAAAGTCGACCGGCGATGCTTAGGGTCGATAGCGATATGGTTATGACTACTGCATCGACTAATAATGCTATGATGAGCACTTCGCCAAGACCTAGCCCCCAATCTTCTAGAATCTATGCGAACGATTACGGATTCGACCATTCATCTCTACAAAATAATTCTCCATCTCTAGCATCTTCTAGGGACGTGTTTGCGCCGGACCCACATGATGACGATGCGACATCACACGCATCTTCTCGCAGGGAGAACGAACCATCGTCTTTAGGGTCTGAATTGGACTTCCGAACCGTCTTGAAGGCGTCACTTGTCATCTCAGAGGGGATACATCTCGAGGAGGTTATTGTGAAACTCATGAAGAGTGTCTTGCAAACCGCTGGAGCAGACTATGGAGTCCTCATTCTTAAGGAGGACGGGAATCTTCATGTTGAAACTGTTGGATTGCTCGATCAGGTATCAATTCTGGAGCACGAGCCTTTGAACATGCGCGCCGACTTGGTCCCGGTTTCAATAGTCAGCATCGTTGCGAGTCTTGGAGAGCAAATCTTGAAGGATAGTGATGATCCTAAATTTGATGCGACGTATGGGCGGGATAGCTACTTTCAGAGCCGGAGGGCAAAGAGCGTTCTCTGCATGCCAGTACAGAACCAACTAAAGACCATGGGCGTCCTGTACTTGGAAAACAAACTTGTTAACCATGCTTTCACAAGGCAGAGGCAGGAATTACTGAACGTGCTTTGCACCCAGGCTGCGGTGACAATTGATAAAGCGCGTTTGTATCGGCAGATGGAGCTAGCGAAAAAGGCAGCCGAAGAAGCCACTGCGGAGAAATCTAGTTTTCTCGCGAATATGTCTCATGAAATTCGTAGGTTTACTGGGTGTCCTTATTTTGAGTGAGTATTAATAGTCATAGGAACGCCATTTAATGCCCTCCTCTCATGCTCGATCTTTCTACTGGATACAACCTTGTCGGAACAACAAAGAGAATATGTAGAGACAATTCGAAATTCTGCGGTGCTCACACTCCAGATCATTGACGGTATCCTTGATTTTTCGAGGATTGAACATGGCGCCATCGACTTCCAGGTGTCGCCCTTTTCGCTCAGGGACTGTATTGAAAGCGCTTTGCAGCTTGTCGCTGAGCCGGCTGCAACGAAGGACCTGGAGTTAGCATTCCGCAATAGATGCTCCAACATCGATACCGTTCATGGGGATATTACCCGATTCCGGCAGTGTGTAATCAACTTGATTGGCAATGCCGTCAAGTTTACACAAGAAGGTTACATACTTGTTACGACTGAAGCTGAAAAATTGCCTGATAGCGAGCTGTGGAGGGTGGAAGTCTCTGTGCAAGACACTGGAATTGGCATCCCTGACAATGCGCGCGATCGACTGTTTAGGGCATTTTCTCAGGTAGATACTTCAACGCGTCGTACCTATGGTGGGACCGGGTTGGGTCTGGCGATTTCCAAGAAATTGGCCGAGATGATGGGAGGCAATATCTGGTAGGATCTTCTGATACTCTTTAATGCGGAAATTTAGGCCCCAGTGAGGCTGACCCGGGATCAACAGGTTCGAAAGCGAAGAAGGCGTCGGATCAACATTTCATTTGACCATCACGGCTAAGGTCACCGAAAGGACTTGGTGCGCCGACAAAAGGTTAATTGGGAAAACGGCAATCGTTGCTGATACCCATCCGTTGTCGTCCAATATCCTAGCGGATGAACTTGAGGTGGAAGGATTGACGGTAACCCGTACCAACACGGCCGAGGCTACGTTGAAACAACTCCACGACCACGGAATCGGATACTACGAGTTTGCACTTATCGATTTATCTGTGGACAAAACGTGCCTCCTCGTGGACCAAGTGAACAAATTCGACCACAAGATCCGGGTGATTATGATGTCCCGGTTTGGAGCCAGTCTTCCTCCAGATGCCCAAGCGTACAACATTGCACTGAGCTTCGTCAGGCCTGCGCCGAGACGTAGATATGTACAAGCTATCCACGACGCCATGAACCCGAACAAGAAGAAACACCTTATCCCTTCCAAGAATCAAGAGATGGAACTGCTCCGGTCTCTCGCCCGTCGACATCCACTGAATATCTTACTAGCGGAGGATAATCCGGTAAACACGAGGGTTGCGCTTCAGCATCTGAAGAGGATGGGCTACTCGGCGAAACACGCGAAGGATGGCATAGAGGTTCTTGAGATGTGTGAGGAGGCTGCTGAAAGAGGTGATATGTTTGACGTAAGTTAACTTACCCACGGCCTATTTCGAGCTGGCTGCTGACTCGTGCAGGTAATCTTGATGGACATACAAATGCCCCGAGCAGACGGTATAGAAACAAGTCTAGAGCTGCGTAGGAGATACGTTGATGGGGAAAGGCCGACGATCATTGCTCTTACAGCGAACGCGACCGCAAACGATCGGGAGAAGTGTCAACAGGCGGGAATGTTTAGCCATATCGCGAAGCCGATACTACCGAATGACCTTGCAACGGCTTTGATGTCCACCTCCCCGCTACAGCCGTCGGCGGTGCAACGTTAGGATTAACTGCCCGCCCCCGCCCCGACCCCAACAGCGCCTTCCGCCCTTGCAAACATTCCTGCTCCCACATATTTGGTTTTCACATACTAGAGGAGTTCGCCCTTCTTTTCCCCTCTACCTATTCAATACCCCTGAACTTTACATCCTCACCCCCAACCCATCCTTACCTACCAATACCACCACCGCGCTTACCCGTAGAAAAAAGCGGGGCAGCTCATGCGCGATATCTTTGTTTCTTTTTCTCTTTCTTATCTCCCCTATCTCCTCATTTCACACTATACATATCATCTACTCCTTCATGATACACATTTGCTTTTTGGACCGGCTTTACATGACTTGAGGGCGTTTTCTTTTTTTCGTTGTCGGGAGTTTTCCTTATTTATTCACACCCTTATATTACCCCATGCTGCGTGGTTGCATTTTTGGCGTCGGGGGGTATGGAATGTATGTATGTACGCGTGCACTTAAGTTAAAGTTGGTTGGTACGATATTGAATGAATACGCATGGATGTTTTTCCGGTGTCTTTAGTTGATTTTTCCAGAAGGCGGTTTCGGTGTGAGATCGCCTTGGGTGGCATGGGGTTAGTTACGGTAGACATACTCTGTTTGGGAGGCGGCGAGGGTGGTCAGGTAGGCGGACCAGCCTAGTGCGGCACGCTTCCTCACTCGCTAGATCTATCATGCACCCCACTCTAGCCAATATAAAGCAATTTATATCTAAGGCCCTGTTCGGCGGGAACGGAAGGCGGGTCGTCCGTTCGGTATCGATATGGTTGGGTGTAGAGGAACGGTCGTTGCCAACTCAACCGTTCATTACCATCTCAACTGTTCGTTGCCACCTATTATTTTCTCCGCTCAACTACCATAACGCAACCCGAGTTGAAAGAAAATACTGCCTGTTCAACTACCACAATGCAACCCGAATCAACAGACGAATCAGAAGAGCAAGGTCAGCTGCCATTGATGAGGCCTATGATGGAGGATTTTGCTAGCAGCAGGTAAGTGACACAGTGGAAGTTCAAAGCAGTATTATTGTCTAACACGCCTGAGATACAGTCAAGGAAGCCTCCAAATACCAGTTGATCCAACCCTTACTACCATGTCTGGAACAAGCCATTCTCCGATCGAATTAGTCGAAACTTACAATATCCTCTCATCCTTTAGTGAAAGAACCTTCAAAGCCTAGAGACAGTGTTCACGTCCTATTAACTGGTCACCCGAGAAGACTACCACCTTGCTTCAGGTGCTTCTGCAAGCAATTCGAGCAGGGAAAAGGTCTGACAACAGCTTTAAGATGGATGTGTGGCATGGGATATCTGAGAAGGTTCAAAGGAGGACCAATATAGGGAATCTGGTTATGGGGGAGAAGTGTCAAGGGAAACTGGAAATGTTGAAAAGGAAATGGAAGGTCTGGACAAGCTTGAAGGAGATGAGTGGGTTTGGATTTGATACTTTGACTGGAGCTGTTACAGCACCAGATGAGGTCTGGGATATGGAGATCAAAAAATAGCCTGCCATTCAGGTATTCAGAGATAAGCTGATTTCCAATGCAGTGGAGTTGGCAGAAATCCTAGCAGGTACCCAGGCTACTGGACGATAGGCAATATACCCTGGGATGCACTCCTCTAACTCGGTTGACTCTGACCTTCTTGGTTAAGAGGATCCTGGTACACATCCTCCCGCAGATTCTCCTGGTTTGATGGAGAGTCCCCTGCATCATAAAAAAGAGAAAGGGATATTATGGACAACCAGTTAGACCATTAGGTCAGATTCACCAAAGTTCTGAGTCTGCCTCTGAGCGCCTTATCCTTGCAGTCGAGAAAATAGTCTCTGCTCGATTCCGAATCCTCCTGTTCTGTCCGCTGTTCTCCAGGCCGTCTCCAAGTTTGGTGAAACCTACCGTGGTAGACTTGGATGGTCTGCTGAAGATATCCTTATTGGATATGAGCTGTTTGAGAATTCAGCTAAAGCAGAAATATTTCTGGCATTAGATAGAGGGGAGGATGAGGAACAGTGGCTTAGAAGGCAAATTTCACGCTATCAAGGCTAACCAATTGATTGTCATTAGTATTAGATTTTATTATTCTGGTATTGTACATAGTCAATCCACATCTGTGTGGCCCTTCTGTCCCTTTCTATTACAATATCCCACATGTCCTGTGCTTGTCCAATATCCCTCCCCCCTTCCAACTCAGAAACCCCACTCATATCATTATTTCCTAAACCATTTCCTAGAAAAACATCCTCCTCCTTATAAAACTCATCTTCGGCACTCTTGGCTCGATGGCGAATAAAGTTATGAAGGGCACAAAGAACTAATACCAACTGTGCTTGTATGTCTAAATCATTCTCAGGTTTGCAATAGAGAATATGAAAATGTCGACGTACCACCCCGAAGATCCATTTAATTACATTACATAATTGAGCATGGCCTAGATTGAAAAGTTCCTCCTTTGTCTTTGGCATAGTTGTGCTTGAGCTTGTTCACGAAGGTGGTATCACACTGTCCGATAAGGTGTTAAAAAGCCAGTACGAAGTCCATATCTAGCATCTGCCAAATATGCTGTTCCCTCATGTCTTGGAAAGGCATTTAGTTCAGCATTGACCAAAACACAGGTATTATTTCCAGAATGTACCCTACTCCCAAGTATCTTGAGAATCCCAAAGGGACTCAGACGAGTCTCTTAGGATAGGGGGAGAAGTGTCGATGGATAGGTCTTCAATAGACAAGGTAAAAGGTATGGAACTGATAGAGTGACCGTTCAACTTGTAGTATTAAAGATGATTGTCCTGTGAGGCTTGAGAGTCCGAATCCATAAGGGATTGCAGGCTCTTTAAATACAAAAGATTATAGCTAGGAAAACTAAACAAAAGCGAAAACATCCCGTCCAACAATATGCTAACAGTGGAAGTATAACAAGTTAACCATATTCCGAAAACAGAGGGTTAAAAGCGACAGGATGGAGCTAACAAAACAAGTAATGGAATCCAAACAGGAAGGAACAAGAGATCGCTAATACTATACAAATCCAGTAGATATAGCAGGAGGATAGCGATACCCAAATGGGTAGAAGCAAGGAGAGGTAGTGATAAGCGAAACAATAAAAGAATAACCAGTTAGGAAGTCATAACCAAGTAGGAAGGGACAACCAAATAGTAGCGCTTATCAGGTATAAACCCAAATAAGTAATAACCAACATCAAGTGAGTAGTAATAGTAGAAACATAGTAGGATTCTGTTACATTCCCCTTAAAAGAAATAAAACAAACAAAACAATAAGGAATATCATAAAGGGCTTAATGACTAACACGCTTTTGGAGCATTCGAATCAATTTCAAAACATATACCTTAATTAGTAAACATATATCCATCACTGGTGGTAGGACCTTACACCTTTATAAGCCCCATAGTAGCGAAGACAATACCATGAAGCAGTTAGCCTTACATCTCAGATTCATCCAAGGTGGAGAGTGTTGTGCTGGTATCGGATTCTGAGTACTCTGAGTCTTGGAGAGGTTTCCAAAATCCGTCAGGGTCAAGCTCAGGGAGAGGGCGGCATAGTCTGGTTTCTGAAGTTCTCAGGCAGAGAAAGTGTCGCCATGTGACCAAGGGAGTCTAAAAGGTATAGATTCATTGTAGGTATCGAACCATTAGGATCTGATAAGGGTGCTGGCGTCTTCTAGGTTGTAGAGGGGTTCCTATGTGGCTTCGATTTCGTCATAGCCTTTCCAATAGATCAAGAACTGTCTTTTTCTGCAATAGATTCAATCTTTGAGTATCTTTTCGATTTCCCATTGCTCATGTCGACTAGCATCGATGGTGACAGGCTATTTAGATATGGGTTCATGTGTTCCTGTGAAGGCCAAGGGGTTGGGTCTTAGGTAAATGCCAAGATGACTGCGATGGATCTATGGGTGGATTCCTGCCACCACTGGAGGGAGTATGAGTTTGTAGTTGTTATGTCTGTCAGGTCCTTCGCTCTCTGAGAAGGGTCCTAACCATGGTCCACCTAGTTTGTGATTTCGTCCAACCTTATAGACATACGGTGCTGACTTGAGGATAACTTCAGTTTCGTTAGGGATGATTGGGGGTCCATCCTCTCTTCTGTTTTCGCAGGTGGTGGTTTGGTGTGCTCTGTCCTTCTTGAGTGCATCTCTAGCAAGTTGTTGGTTCTTCATGATCTGTGAAGCAATCTCAGCTGCTACAGGTACTGAAGTAGGCAGAACTCAGATGCTAGGGAGGAGGTTTGGTAGTCTGCCAAAGGTGATTTCGAAGGAGGAGAGTTCTGTGCTATCGCTGGGGACTGCATTGATGGCAGTCTGAACATGAGGTAGGTGGTGAACCCACATGGTTCCCTTAGGGTTGACATAGTTCCTAAGGCATTGGCGAACAGTTCTGATTCTGCACTCAATCTGTCCATTGGTGTGGTGATGATAAGCTGTAGCCATGTTGAGATCAACATTAAGATTCACCATAAGCTGTGTCCTAAAGCTTGAGGTAAACTTTGGGTCTCTGTCAGAGACTACTGAGGTAGGGAAACCATGAAGGGAGAAAACTCGCTTAATGAGGGTGTATGCTGTTTTGATAGCTGTAATGTTCTGGGAGACTGGTATGAGGTAGGTAAAGCCACTGAAGCGATCCAAAACAACAATGATGAGTTCAAGCTTGGAATAGCTACGGAAGTGTCCCACAAAGTCAATTGCAAGTGACGAGAATGGCTGCCTTGGGACAGGCAGGGGGGTGACTGATCCTTCAAGGACAGTAGTAGGTTGATTGTTGAGCTGGCATACGTGGCATTTGTGGACATAGTCTTTAAAATCGTTCCTCATAGGGAGCTAGTAGAATTGTCTTGATGTATATTCAAAACATTTCTGCCAACCCCTATGTGCCATTTGTTCATGGGTAATGCACACAATTTTGCTTCTGATGTTGACACCTTGATAGTTTGCTTCATAGGGGACATAAGGACAGTCTCTACTGTCATCATTCCACTTCCTGACGAGAATACCATCATATAAGAGCCAGTCAGGGTGGTCGATAGCCTTGGTAACTACCTCAAGGAGAGGGTCATTCTAGATAGCATTTCGAATCCTAGAGTACCACTTTCCTTTCATGTAGTTGGTAAGATGAAAAGTGTGAAGGTCAAGCTAGGAAGAGGGCTGATCAAAGAAGCAGTCCTCATAATCGACAGGTACTTCTGGGGTAGGTAGGTCCCATCCTTGGTTGATATCCAGTATTTCTCTTTCTTTTCCTTTTTCAATAACTGTATGAAAGACTGGGTACCTATCATCATCATGGAGGGGAGGAGGAACAGCCCATCTGTGCTCTGCTCTGCGCTTGGGATGATGAGGGAGGACAAAGTTGGAGGAAGAGTAAAGAGACAAGGGTCCTAGAATATCGCGGGATCCTGAGGGAAAGTATCCTGTATTCTTTCCATTCATGTGGGTTTGGCATTCGTCCCAGACACAGCCAGTGCAGTGGATGGCTCTGTGTCTATCAGATTCAAGAAATCAGTCAAGTTCATTGACTGGGGGTCGAGGAGGGATTGGTATGGGCTGAGGGTCAGGTTGACTAGGTGTGGTGCTGGGGGCTATATTTCCGGAGGTGGGGACTGCAAGGGATTCCAGTTGGGTGATAGAATCAAGGATTCATTTAAAGCAGTTGGTGATAGCATCTGGATGCAGTGGTTGGTCTATATCTCGTGGAGTATTGTTAATTCTCACCGCAAGGCCAGACAGTTGAGCTTTAGCTTGCTCAATAAGTACTGTGGCATGGGATGGCTCTTGAAGGTTGCTGAGATAGGAGGAGGTCTCGACAATTTCACAACCATGAATGGCATTGGTTGTAAGCTCGAGGCTATCTGCTGCTTTGTCCATAGCTTGTTCAACAGATTCTGAGTAGTGACTCGCTTCTTGGGAGCTGGAGCGGTTTGAGCAGGTGCCATGATGTGAGTTTCACATGGAGTGGTATTCAGGAGCAAGAATGCGAGAGAGTACTTGAAGAGTGAGGGCAGAAGAAGGGTCTAGTGCATGGGCGATGTTGAGGTAGTGTCTTGATACACTGTTCATGGCAGAGGAGAGGGTCTTTAAAGGTTTATTCTCTGTAGGGTGTTCGAGTATTTGGTCTTTTTCAGCAGGGGTGTCTTCATAGATCTTTGATAGTGCATGTGCAAGGACATTGTCTTTGCCAGGTCTGTGTAGGATATCGAAATCATAAGATTGCAGGAACATGCAGCATCTAGTTTGGCGGTAAGTTAGGTCAGTCTGTTTCAAGAATAAGGATAGTGCCTTGTTGTCAGACACAACAGTGAACTTGGTGTCATATAGAATCGGATGGAATGCCTCAATGGCATTCACAATCGCTAAAAGTTCCAATTCATGGATAGGGTAGTGCAGCTGACTTGTTGTAAACTTTCTGCTATGGAATGCAGCAGGGTATGCTTTCTCAGGGGAGGGTCTTTGGCCAACCCATACCCCTGATCCAACTTTAGAGGTGTCAGTAATGAGGTATATTGGATCAGCTGATGTCTCATATGAGATGGGGTGGAGTGGAATTGTCCCCTTGACCAGGCGCTTAACCTGTTTGAAGGCTCCCTCATGCAGGGGTCGCTATTCAAACACATCTTGGGAAATTAGGTCTGAGAGGGGGGCAGTAGTGGAGGCAAGGTGTGGAAGGAATTGTGCATGATAATTCACTACTCCAATAAAGATCTGAACATCCTTTTTCCCTTTTAGTGTGGGCCAGTCTTGGATGGATTGAATTTTTTCAGGGTTTGCTTGAATTCCTCTCTCATCAATAACATGTCCTAGGAGTGAGAGCTTGGTGGCGAAGAATTTTGACTTGGATGGCAATACTTTGATTTGATACAGCTTCAGTCATCCCAAGACTGATCTGATGTGTGAAATATGGTCCTCAACTGTTGCTGAGTAGATGGTAATGTCATTCATATATGCCCAAACGAATTTTCCAATAAATCCATCTAGGACAAACTCTATAACTCTCATAGCAGTAGCAGGGGCGTTTGCATCTCCTTATAGCATTACTCTGCATGCAAAGGATCCAAAAGGTGTCTTGATGGTGTTGTATATCTCATTGCTAGGAAGAACTTGAATCTGGAAGTACCAGTTTGCTAGGTCAATGTTAGGCACAAACAACTCCAAAGAGGATTACATGACTTTTTCGGGAGGAACTGCATGAATCTGAACCTCTACAGGCAATTACCACCCTGCGGCACCGGCGTTAGCCCTGGTAGTCGACAATGACACCTTGTGCAATTGCTCGTTTACTAAGAAAAACGAGAAATTGGAACACATCTTGTAACCCCGTATACGTCGTCACCGTCCGTCCAACCGGATGCTGTCCACAGGGTAATTGAGAGGGCCTCTCTGGCCACGTCTGGGAAGTGGAACAAAGCGATTCCATTAAGAACTTGCAGAGTTACACCCAGTTGAAGTAGAGAGACCCCGGGTAGTCCTAGATGGGTATGAATGCGCGATTGAAGTAGGCTACTCCGATACACACCGAGAGTACGCTGATGCCACATGATGCCTATAGGTCAATGAACCTATCAGAACAAGTTGATAAGAAGAGGCAGTGCAGACGAGAAGGTATTAGCCAAATCGTGAACACTAGTCATTCTGAAAGCCAGCTGCAGAGTCAGATGAGACGGCACGAAGCAGACTTGGCCAACAACCAAGCTGGCCCCTGGGAGTTCTAAGAAGTTATTGATACGTTCCAAACTGGGCGGCCATATCTTAACAGCCGAAAGAAGGTTGACAACTCAGACTAAGTGGGTCCACACCCTCAAAGAAGTCGGGAGTTCTGATCATACCATAGGCTGTATGGGGGAAGAAAAACTTGCAGGATCAAAGCGGGTTTGCTCTCAGATTAAGAGACAAAGGTTGGGAAGAAAATACCTGTTTATATGTATACCAGTAGTAGTCCGCGAACACTAAGACGGAGGATATAAATATCGAAGTGCCTCCCCAGCTTTAGCCCTCATCAAGCAACGGAGAAGAGATCTTATCAATATTATAAATTTTTACTCAAAAATCATTACCTAAGAGCCTTCCTAGACAATCTCCGTTTACCAAGAAAGATTTAAGCCTAGTTCGATTCACTTGCCCTTAGAATCGACTACCCTTAACAGTATATTGATATTTCTCCTTGTTACCAAGGATCTTTACATGACAACTGGACACCTCTATGTCATACCTCAGGAATCACACAAGCTGACCGCTGATTGCACCCTCCTCAACGAGCTGATGCTCGAACCACGTCCCTCAAAATACATCTCCTCTTTCGAAGAAATAGTTGAAAACTCTCTGCCGGAGATTCAATTCTACACCCCTCAGGAACCATCCTGGTTCATTGATCCCTTACTCGTCCCGACTGAGTCAGATTTCCAAGAAATATACAAACACTTTTACAGTCCCACCTTCCTGTGGAAACTGTTTCAAGACTAAGATACTGAAGAAGAAGGAACCACCAGTTCTTTCAGCTTTACCTCCCCCTCCTTCACCCCAGCTTTTAGAGAGTAGGAAAACATCCAGAGTCCCAATAAAACGAGATGGCACGGCAATTGACTATCGACACGGAACCAGCTATGACTGACATAGAAGAAGTCTCTCTAGTTGGAAGCGACCATGCACCTGGACGCTCCAGGTCACCTTTGGCACTCCACCACCTTTCACAGTCAAATGGAGTCAGGAAGTCAGCCCCAGGAACTCGATTAAGTACTCCCCGTCCCCTCGACGCCAGAAATCCAGCTATTGAAAGATTAGCGGAATACATCGGCCAAGTAATAAGGTACTACGACCGTACCTTCCAGGAATCAGTTGTTGTGCAATATTTGGCCTACCATGAACTATCTGGTCAAGCTCAGGATTAGGCAAACCAACTCCAGCACCATGCTCAACAGATAACCCCTGGGGAACAAATCATTCATGAAGAGTTGAAACAAGTCAATTCGGGACTTGAAAGTTAGCAACCGAAACCGCCGAGCTTCAAGATACAAGCACCAAACGGTTGGAGGCAAAGTTGCGAGCGCAGGAAGAACAGGCTGCCTACCATGACGCGGTGAGTACCCAACTTCACGCTAACATAGGGACAACTGGACAAGAGTCGGTGGATTGAGACCGCCAGCTAGAACAGGCTTTGGCTAGGCAAAAAGCAGAACTCCTTCAAAGACAAGTGGCCGCACAAAAAGAACATGAGGGAACTAGAGAGGAGTTACGAGGACTTCACTATCGCCCGAACAGGAGTGGGCAGAAAGGGAGGCCTATGTGGTCAGGCAGAATGCCGCATCCGAGCAACTAAATTGAATGTTGACTCAGATGAATAAAACTTTGGTACAACTACAAGTTGCGAGGATCCCACCAAGCGTTTGGGAAACAGTGGCACCACAGCCAGTGGAAAATCTGGGCTAGGAAAAACAAACCACGGCCAATGACGGAGAAGAGTTCTGGTTCATTCTTCGTAGAGACAAGGGAAAGGCCTTGGATCGAGGAGATGGAGACGGAAATAGCGGAAAGGATCCACCACCGCCCCCTCCAGCGAACGCACCCAACCCGGGAGATAATGACCCTGGGTCTGAAGCCGGAGGTGGCCCCTCACGATGCGGTGGTGAGCCATCACCAAGACCCTTGCCTGGCTGTAAGATCGAATCCGAGGCAGACACATGTGTCGTCCGACTAGGGCAAGTATTGTCAAAGACTAACTACCAGCAAGCGGATCCACCTTTCATGTTCGAGAATAAGCCTACTCAGGATGTGTGAGTATGGTTACTAAATTGCGAGGATTACTTTGGAAGAAACCCATGGCAATGGGAAAACGATGAAGAACGCATCAAGTATGTGTTAGGAAGAATGGAAGGAACTGAGGTGGCACCTTTCTCGATAACATATCGCAAGAAAATGACTGGAGACCTCGGATTCCTAAAAGATGAGGGTTACGATTTCTGGGTCATTTTCCAGGCTGAAGTTACAGAATGATTCTTTGTACTGCACAAGGCACAAAAGGCTTTAGCTGAGATGGAGAAGGTAAGGTATACAGGGGATATAGAGAAGTATCTCTTTACCATGGAAAACCACAACAACGAAGCAGAATTATCTGGCATCGCTTGGAGAATTGTAATTCAGCGGCAATTTCTGATTGAGGCCATGTGCACACCATCACATGAAACTCATGACTTGGATAGCGAATGGATCAAGGCAGTCCGCAGGGTTACCAAAGCGGAAGAATCGTTCAAGGAACAGCAAGGACTAGTCAGAAAAAATGACCAGGGAAAAAGTGACTCCCAGAAATGCAAAGAGGAGGAGGAACCCAAATCTAGCAAGACCACTACAGCAAATAACAACGCGAAAAACCTATACGGCAGTGGAAAAAGCTGCCTACCAATTGAATAAACAAGCGGAAAAAGGGAAAAAAGCCCCCGGTGAAGGAAAGGTTGAGCACACAAATTGGATTGAAGCTCATAAAGGAATCCCTAAGGACTAAATTGAGGTGCGAAAGAAAGCCAACCAATGCACTCGTTGCACGTTGGTCAACCATACTTGGAAGTTCTGTAGGAAACACGCCCTGGTATCGGTTATAGGGCAGACACAGGGAAATTTCCAACCCCAATATCGATGACCCCTTATAACAAAGGGGCAACCAGCACCCACGACTAGGGTGAACCAAGTCAACCAGCCTAGGATTTGGGAACTGGATGACATGGATGAAACCTAAAGAGAGTTTTCAGGCACCGGCAGTGACGGCAACCAGGTACTCGGTTATGGACCCCTTACCGAAACCGAAATCAACAAGGGGGCTCGACCTCTGCAAGTCCTACTAGCAGGTATTCCGCGCTTCTCAGTGGGAAACTTAAAACCAAAGCAAGAATCACGAAAAGCAATCCAGACCTACTGGAGTATCGCAGACCTAAGAATTACAGGCGAGCAAGAAGCTATTAACTTGGACGGCGGCTCATGGTAGTCTGGGACTAACTCTGGGAACCTGAAACTCAAAAAGAAGAAAGCGGAGCGCCACATTTGATGTATATTGGACCTCAGTCCAGAAGACGGTCAACTAAACCCGCATCCTTTTAAAGCCCTAAATCCTTACAACAGATCCAAGGAAGAGTGGAGAAACCAGCGCTGACCATGGACTTCTTAAGAATGACAAGGGGAAATCAGTCTAGCCTGGATCGTGAGAAGCCTTCCAGGAACAAAATATATAACAGGTCGGCTGGACAACAGAATAGTTGGAGAAACGGAACAGGATTCAGGACATCAAGAAAAATGAAGTTGGAAGAGAATGAGGATCTTCGGCTACCTAGTCCACACGCTAATTACAGCGGGGTAAATCCGTCCCGAACCTGGACTCCGGCTTTGTGGATAGAATAGGTACGATAGACTAATAGGGTAATCGAGGCGATGCGTGAAGAATCCCCTGCATACCACCTAATGATACGAGTTCGGCTCCAGTTAGACAGGGCCAATGGCAGGTGTATGGGAACCCTTCAGCAAGGGGTAGAAACCGCTAGTAGTGGGCTGTCCAGGACACCAAAGACAGAGATTTTAGTTTGTCTGAGAAGGCTTAAATAGCTGAAACCGTGCGGGTATGTAACAAACACCCTAAGTTGCCACAATAACGAAAATGTCATACAAAAGACCTGCACAGGCCCCTAGCGGCCCTATTAAAAGAAATAAAACAGAA
This sequence comes from Tuber calosporum, assembly GCA_003316355.1. Classification (NCBI taxonomy): domain Eukaryota; kingdom Fungi; phylum Ascomycota; class Pezizomycetes; order Pezizales; family Tuberaceae; genus Tuber; species Tuber calosporum. Next base: position 9,388 of record QFET01008208.1, on the reverse strand, counting down.
GCACCTGCCCCGCCATATTATTCATGCCCAGAAGGCAGGGCAACTATTGAAGCAAATGCAGAACGGATCCCGATTTGTGTTCTATTAGACTCAGGGTCTAACATATTCCTAATTAACTAAGAACTGGTTAATAAACATCGCCTACCATTCCACACCTGCACAAATAGCTTAGACATTTACACCTTTGAAGGATCCACTGCAGCAAATGGGGGAAAACACTACACACATCCTATTTTCTTAGAGATCGGAAGCAATGCACACCGATCTCACATCTCTTGCAAAATTGCCAATGCTGGCAAATATGACCTTATCATCCCATTTGGATGGTGGCATACAGAACCTCCCATAAGGCACATTGAGGATGCGCAAAAATGGATATTTGAAGACGAAAAATGCCAAAGTCATGTTAATGATGAAGGCATAGACCTGACATTTGAATGGGACAAGACCGTGGCATATGACCTAGAAGCACGATATATTGGAAGAATCGAAATAGCATCCACTATAGAGTCAACGAAGATCCCGCAAATACCACAGAAATACCGTGAATTCAAGAGGGTTTTTGCACCAGAAACGGCAGAAAAACCAGTGGGAAGAAGAACTTTTGACCATGCTATTGACTTGATCCCTGGCGCAGTACCGCCATGGGGCCCGATATATCCTATGTCATCCCACCAGCTGGACTTGCTTAGCAAATACCTGCAGAAAATGTAGGAGTAAGGCAAAATCGTGGAGAGCAAATCTCCTGCTGGGGCTTCAATTTTGTTTGTCCCTAAACCTGACGGGTCAATGAGGCTATGTGTGGACTACCGCCAGTTGAATAAGCTAACGGTAGCCAAGAAATATCCGCTACCCCTAATGAGCGAGCTCCGCGACTGGGTGGTTGCAGCCCAAATATGCACTAAGCTCAACTTAAAAGATGGCTATCACCTCCTAGGAATAAAGGAAGGAGATGAGTGGAAAACAGCATTCCAGACCCGATCCGACCACTTTGAATACAAAGTAATATCATTCCGGCTGGTGAACGCATTGGCCACATTCCAGGCCATGATGAATAAAATTCTTCGTGAATTTTTAGATCATGGAGTGGTGGTATACCTAGACGATATCCTAATTTACTCCAAGACAGAGAGAGAACACATCAACTTGGTCAAAAAGGTACTCTCTCGCTTAGAAGAATATGATCTAGCGGTATCAACCACCAAGTCAGTTTTTCACATCAAAACAGTGGAGTTTTTGGGTTATATTGTGGCCATTGATGGAGTCACCATGAGTGAAAGAAAGGTCGAGAGCATAAAAAATTGGGAAGGGACAAAGGTCGGTCTAGGAGGTGCAAATATTCATTGGCTTTGCCAATTTTTACAGACATTTTATTAAGGATTTCTCCAAAATCTGCAAACCAATAACCGAAACGTTCAAGGGCGACCCCAGAAAATTCAGCTGGGGGCCGAAACAAGATAGGGCATTTGAAGCACTTGAGAAAAGATTCATCTCTGCCTCTATACTCTGTCATTTCTACCCTGACAGAGAAACAATTGTGGAAACAGATGCTAGCGATTTTGTTCTGGGATGCGTCCTCTCACAATTTAAAGACAAAAAGCTACATCCAGTGGCTTTCCACTTACAGAAGCTGAGCCCAGCTGAGCAAAATTATGAGATCTATACAATAAGGAACTATTGGCGATTCTGGAAGCATTTAAATAATGGAAACAGTACCTGGTCGGAACAGAAAAACCGGTGACTGTCTACACTGATCACCAGAACCTACAGAACTTCCTTACAACTAAGGTATGGAATCCACGGCAGATACGATGGGCTCAACAACTAGCGAACTACAATTTCAAGATTGCCAACTGACCGGGAAAACGAGGCGGAAAGCCAGATGCACTAAGCTGACGGCCGGAGTACCGTCCAGAGGAGGGAGCTGTGCATAGCGAACAGTCAATACTCAAGCCTTCTCACTTCCAAATCACACTGGTGCAGTTAAATCAGCCAGAAAGAGAGGAAAGAATAATTGGCACAGAGTCTACTGATTCCTTGAGAATAAAATTGCTTCCTCCAAAAGCACGAATGCCTACAAAAGGGTCCCGACTAGCAGCCGGATATGACCTGTGCGCACTAGTGGACTTTATAATTCCGGCCAAAGAACAAAGGTTGGTGGAAACTGGGATTTCCGTCTGATTACCAAAAGGAACATACGCATGGTTGGCACCACGCAGTGCAATGGCCGCCAAATTTAGGATCAGCATTGGCGGAGGAGTAATCAACGCTGATTACAACGGAGAAGACAAGGTTATCATAATGAACCATGGAAACCAAGATTGCCAGGTTCGCAAAGTGGACCGAATAGCACAAATGATCATTGAGAACATACCCATGGCTGAAGCGATTGAAGTTGACGGACTAGCAGAAACTGCAAGGGGCAAAGGCGGATTTGGAAGCATAGATGTATCACCCAGACGATCAGCTGCAACAAAGACCCAGGTACTGGTTGCATACTTGCAAGCAGACCAGGCCGAAAATGAGTTTCTTGATGAAATAGACCATCAAGCAAGACAAGACAAAGGGATACTCCGAATGTCTAATGCTATAATATCCAAGATCGATATTAGGATATATGATCAGACATTATTAAAAACCATCAAAGAGGCAGGCCAGAACGATCAAGACTGGCAGGAACGCAAGCAAGAATTAGAAACGTCAACCAATGAAGGCAAACCATTACCAAGTCACTGGGCAGTAACTGAAGGACTGATATACTATAAGAATCGCTTATACATTCCAGATAACGAACAGCTGCAGACAACTATAGCCAAAGGTTGCTAGGACTCTAAGGTATCAGGACACTTTGGACAGGAGAAGACTATGGAAATTGTTACCAGAGACTTTTATTGGAGAGGGCTGACAGCGTGGATAAATGACTACGTACAGTCATGCGATGTATATCAACATAATAAATCCACACGACATGCGCGGTTTGGTCTGCTTCAGCCTCTAGAAGTCCCATTCGCAGCCTGGTCATCCATATCGACCGACTTTATCACACAACTACTAGAATCACAAGGAAGAACACAAATTATGGTAGTTGATAATCGGTTTACAAAGATGGCTCACTTTATAGGTCTGGAAAGTAATGCAACTGCAAAAGAGGTTGCAAACTTATTCTTGAGGGAAGTCTGGAAGCTACATGGACTTCCAGCGGAAATTATATCCGACATGGATGCAAAGTTCTCGGGAGAATTCTGGGAATCCCTATGCAAAACCTTATGGATAAAACGAAAGATGTGAACTGTGTACCACCCGCAAACTGATCGACAAATGGAGAGGACCAACCAAGTGCTGGAAGGATACCTAAGGAACTTTGTCAATTATGATCAAACGGACTGGTACCAGTTGTTACCACTAGCCGAGCATGCCTACAATAATTCAGTAACGAATATGAATGGCATGTCACCCTGCTACACAAACTATGGATTCCATCAACAAACACAATGGATGAAGGAACACGAAGCCCAAAATCCAGGTCCCCAGCTATACGCACACTGGATGCAAACAATACACCAACAGGCCAGAGAAGCGTTGAAACAAACACGGGAAAATATAAGCAAATATTACAACCGTAAGGCTAAGCAGCAACCAGACATCAAGGTCGGGGACCTGGTCATGTTAAATGCAAAAAACATACGCACCAAACGACCCTCGAAGAAGCTTAGCACAAAGCTGTATGGCCCGTTTAAGGTATTGGAAAAAAGAGGAGAACGTGGCTACAACCTAGAAATATCACCAAGATGGAAGATCCATCCGATATTTCATATATCACAGTTGAAACCCTATTGAACATCCAATTGACTAGCAAGGGAACAACCTCTTTGCGAGCCAGAAGAAATCGAATCAGATTTTGAATGGGAAATTGAAAGAATCGTGAAGAGTGAAATAATCTCTGATACCCAGCGCGTGGGAGGTTGGAACCGACCGATGCGTGAGTTATGGTACTTTGTGAAGTGGACTGGTTGTTCCGAAGATGAAAATACTTGGGAACTACCAGACCACTTAGAGCATGCACAGCAATTAGTGGAGGCATTTAATAGGGAGAATCCGGATATGCCAAGCGGGCAGATGTTGAATGACAAGGAAAAGGTTTTCCTAGTGTGACCAAGTAAGAGTGTTAGGCTTTTCACCCTACCAAGTCGGGTTCAAGAAGGGACTGGTAAATTTCAGAATTGTTAAAGTTTGGGATTTAATTTTAATTTTTATTATTGTTATTTTGATGTGGTACCTAAAGAGAGGGTAACCTAGGTAAAGCGATTTGGGAGACACCGCACAGAGGAGGGAGTACATGTAAGGCACAAACGACTCCCAAGAGGATTACAAGACTTTTTCATTAGGAACTGCATGAATGTGAACCTCTACAGGCAATTACCCCCCTGCGGGCCCGGCGTTCGCCCTGGGAGTTGACTCTGGGACGTTGTGCATTTGCTCGTTTACTAAGAAAAACGAGAAATTGGAATACATATAGTAACCCCGTATACGTCGTTACCGTCCGTCCGACCGGATGCTGTCTACAGGGTATATGAGAGGGCCTCTCTGGCTACATCTGGGAAGTAGAATGAAGCGATTCCATTAAGAACTCGCAGAGTTACACCCAGTTGAAGTTAAGAGAGCACGGGTAGTCCTAGATGTGTATGAATACGTGATTGAAGTAGGCTACTCCAATACACACCGAGAGTACGCTGCCGCCCCCGTGATGCCTATTGTAATGGAATCCTACTATGTATCTACTAATACTACTAACTTGATGTTGGTTATTACTTATTTGGGTTCATACCTGATAAGCGCTACTATTTGGTTGTCACTCCCTACTTGGTTATGACTTCCTAACTGGTTATTCTTTCCTTGTTTCGCTTATCACTACCCCTCCTTGCTTCTACTCATTTGGGTATCGCTATCCTCCTGCTATACCTACTAGATTTGTATAGTAGTAGCGATCTCTTGTTCCTTCCTGTTTGGATTCCATTACTTGTTTTGTTAGCTCCATCCAGTTGCTTTTAACCCTCAATTTTCGGAATATGATTATCTTGTTATGCTGCCTCTGTTAGCATGTTGTTGGACAGGATGTTTGCGCTTTTATTTAGTTTTCCTAGCTACAATCTTTTGTATTTAAAGAGCCTGCAATCCCTTAAGGATTCGCACTCTCAAGCCTCACAGGCCTATTATCTTTAATACTACAAGTTGAACGGTCACTCCATTAGTTCCATAGCTTTTACCTTGTCTATTGAAAACCAATCCATCGACGCTTCTCCCCCTATCCTTATAGTATTTTCAGAGTCCCTTTGGTGTTCTCGAGATACTAGGGAGTAGGTTACACCTATAAGGTCAATGAACCTATCCGAACAAGTTGATAAGGAGAGGCAGTGAAGACGAGAAGGTATTGGCCCGATCGTGAACACTAGTCATCCTGAAAGCCAGCTGCAGAGCCGGATAAGATGGCACGAAGCAGACTCAGCCAACAACCTAGCTGGCCCCTTGGAGTTCTAAGAAGTTATTGGTACATTCCAACCTGGTCAGCCATATCATAACAGCCGAAAGAAGGTTGATCAACACAGACTAACTGGGTCCACACCCTTAGAGAAGTCGGGAGCTCTGATCATACCATTAGCTGTGTGGGGGAAGAGAAAGTTTCAGGGTCAAAGTGGGTTCGCTCGCAGATTAAGAGACGTAGGTTGGGAATAAAATACCTGTTTATATGTAAACCAGTTGTAGTCCGCGAACACTCAGGTGTGGGATATAAATATCGAAGTGCCTCCCAAGCTTTAGCCATCATCAAGCAATGGAGAAGAGATCTTTTCAAGATCATAAGTTTTTACTCAAATATCTTTACCTACGAGCCTTCCTAGACAATCTCCCTTTACGAAGAAAGATTTAAGCCTAGTGCAATTCACTTGCCCTTAGAATCGACTACCCTTAACAGTCAATGGTGGATCTGAACTTTGCTCTAGCAACAGTTGTGAGTATCATGCCTTGGTTGGGAATCACTCCATGGTCCTTGATAGTAATATCATTCCTGGGTACAAGGTCTACAACCAGTCTGATTTCGCCATTGGGTTTCAGCTTGGGAAATATATTCAAAGGGTTGTGTGCCTCGCTTGGGTAATGATTCCTTTAGCTTTCCAGTCTTCGATTAATGCTCTGTATGCTGGCATGATTTTGTCAGGAAAGGTGAAGAATCTCGGATTATGGTCCGAAATTGTGTCTTTCAGCTGGATGTGGTGGTTGACATCTCTCAAGGTTGGTAATTCCAGTGTTTTCTTGTCAGGGAAGACTGTAGGAAACTCGGAAATGAAGTGGGAGGCATCTGCTTCATTCATTGCTGAAAATTGTGGATGAGTTGCTTTCTTGCAGGTCAAGGTGATTCCTTTATCAGGGAAAGTGATAATAGATTTTCTGCAATCTATTACAGCATGGTGTGCAGTAACGTAAGGCATTCCTAGGAAGATATCATATTTGTCAAGGGAACAGACTAGGGCCTCAGAGATATCGCCAATTTCCTTGTCAATCTGTATTACAGGCTTTGCACCATAGTTGATTGCTGAGCGTGATCCTTTAACTACCATCTTCAGGTTGATAGGAGTCTCAAGGTCTCTGATAGGGATTTAGTGGGTAGTAACAAACTTTCCTAATATCAAGTTGTCTCCTATGGTTCCTGTATCGAATAGTGCCTTTGCTTTGTGGCCATTGACTGTGATGTATGCTTCGAGGGCTTGGGATTGAGTTCCACTAGGTCCTGCATAGTTTGTGGTAACTGTAACTGATTCCTTTGCATTGGATTCGTCTTCCTAGGTGTGGTATGTTCTCCAGACATTCTGGGGTCTCCTGGATCTGCCAGGGCCTCTATTTCCTCGTTGCTGGGTGCTCCTATGCTTCTTCTTTTCAAAGCAGTTGTCGGAGTAGTGTCCATGTTTTCTACAATAGTGACACTCATTGTCTCTTCTGCACCGGTCCTTCTCAGCCTGGGATACTCTTGGATGCTGAGAGGTATTGTTGGAGAACCTTGGTTGATTTCGTTGGGTGTTGTACAGGGGGCACTTAGGTGGTTGTTGGGAAACTGCATTAGAGGTTGAATTTCCTTGTCTATTTCTATAGAGTCCTGTACAGTGGGCAATTGCATCTCGCTTTTCCGCTATCTCCACTAGCTGTTCAAATGAGGTATTTGAGGTGATGTGTGGTTTCACTTCTCGCTTGAGTTTGATATCCATGGCATCTAGGAGTCTCTGCTTCGCTGTATAGTCTGAAATTGTTCCTGGGGGGGAGACTGTCTCTCTAGGTTTCAAGTCTGATTACAGTGTCGGTAATCTGTGCTGTTTTTCCGCTGGTAGTTTGCTTGACCTGTAGCCACTGTTCATAGATGGTATCTGTGAATGTAGAAGGAAGGAAGTAGGCCTCGAATTTCTGTTTGACTCCAGCAACTGGGTGGTCTCCTTGGAATGCTTCATATTGGATGAATATATCAAGGGCTTTCTCGCTGCACTAGACACCATAGTATTGCAGGGCATCAATAGCGTCGTCAGTTATGCCAAAGCTGGCGATGTATCGATGGACTGTGTTGAACCATGAGTTGATTCTCAATGGGTCGCGATATTTTCCTTCTCCTGTGAATGTAAATGGTGCAGGCCATTTAGGACGATTATTTCCCTCTGGGGGGGACTGAGAAGGCGATGGGTGCAAGGCATGGATTGCTTGGTGGACTTGGTGGACTAGGTGGTCTTGGTGGACTAAGTAAATTGTCTGATGCAGGACTTGGTTCTCTAGGTTCTCTTGGTAGACTAGGTGGTCTAGGTGGCGAAGCTGGGGGTGCTGGTCCTGGAGGGTCCTCTAGACCGGAAACTGATTCTGATTCTAAGCTTGGTTCTTTCTTGGATTGGACTTCCTGGTGGAGCTGTTATTGGACTTGTTCTTGGACTTGGGCTTGTTCTAGGGCTTGGTGTCGAGCTTGGGCTTGGTCTTGGTCCTCTTCTTCGCTGCTGCTGCTATCTACTGAAGATAGTTCTCAGTCCTCAGATGGTGGAGCAGGTGGGAGTACTGGCGCTTGACTTTGGGGTCCTGAGGAGGATGCTACTGATCCTCTAGTGAAGTGCCTTCTGGTTTCTCTTAGAAGCGAAATGGTTGCTAGCTAGGGTGAACTGGTCTCGCCAGGAGTCCGCTCAAAGCCTTCTTGGAAACTGGGAGGTGTACTAGTACTGCAGGGTCAAGGTAGGCGAAGGGTGATCAGTCCTCTGCCAAAGATCAAAGGTATACTTGAGTCTAGGTCAAAAAATGTAACCTACTCCCAAGTATCTTGAGAATCTCAAAGGGACTCTGAAGAGTCTATTAGGATAGGGGGAGAAGCGTTGATGGATAGGTCTAAAATAGACAAGGTAAAAGGTATGGAACGGATAGAGTAACTGTTCAAATTGTAGTATTAAAGATGATAGTCCTTTGAGGCTAGAGAGTCCGAATCCTTAAGGGATTGCAGGCTCTGTAAATACAAAAGATTGTAGCTAGGAAAACTAAACAAAAGCACAAACATCCTGTTCAACAACATGCTAACAGTGGAAGCATAACAAGGTAATCATATTCTGACAACAGAGGGTTAAAAGCGACAGGATGGAGCTAACAAAATAAGTAATGGAATTCAAACAGGAAGGAACAAGAGATCGCTAATACTACACAAATCCAGTAGATCTAGCAGGAGGATAGCGATACCCTAATGGGTAGAAGCAAGGAGGGGTAGTGATAAGCGAAACAAGCAAAGAATAACCAGTTAGGAAGTCATAACCAAGTAGGAAGGGACAACCAAAAAGTAGTGCTTATCAGGTATAAACCCAAATAAGTAATAACCAACATCAAGTGAGTAGTAATAGTAGAAATATAGTCGGATTCCGTTACACCGACCCTTCCCAGCCAGGACAAACATAGAAGAAGTACATATTCATACTACATCTGTCACGATTGGTGACTAAGCAAGGCAGAATTTCGCATGACTCATAGTTATGAGTCACAAGGTTGTTATATTTCGCACTATGACTCATTAGAAGTCATGGGGTTTCACATGATGCACACTTGTGCAATCATTGTTGGGTGGTGATTGGTTGATCGTGCGCATGACTCACATTTGTGAGTCATATGATGAATGATTTTCGCACATGACTCATACTATGAGTCATGGGTTTCGCGCATGTGACCACTTTAGGGCACATGACTTATTATATGGGTTATGATTGGTTGGCGCGCGGCGCAGTTGACTCATAGGAGTCAGCTGATGGATTTCATACTATGACTCACTATGAGTCATTGAGGTCGTGTGACTCACAGGTATGAGTCACCAGGGTTAGGGTAGAGGGAAGAGTGCCTA